>WWPM01009361.1:0-17764 GCA_023279145.1 Glomeris maerens | reverse complement strand
CCCCCCCCCCCCCCTCCGTACGTACACATTGACTATAACTATGACTCATCAAAATTTTTATTTTCCTCTATTTAACTTTATAACAAGTTATTATTTTTTACTGGACACTGGTAATCAAATTTTGTACATACAAATTAGCTAAATTTCTTCACAAAATGCGGGTTTAACCCAAGTTTTCAATTGCGAGCCCTGACTGCATGGTGTACGTACACTTGGGAGAAACCCCCCTCCCCCCCAATACGCATGCGTCACATTTCCTGCCACCCTTCCCCCCCTCCCCTGTGCGTACGTATTAAATGGACAGCCCCTTACTTGTACAAAATGTGAAAGTAAATTAAACAAACAAATGACATATGGAAGTTTATTTCAGAAATTAATTCAGTCATAAATTTAAGAAGATTTTCCGAGAACTACTCATTTGCCCGTTCATTTGATGTCACATATTTTCCGAATTTTCCGATATTTAAAGTTAATCTTTTAAGAGTCAGGAAGTTTATATAATCTTGTGAAATGAGTTGCAATTGTGCGCACAGCCAACATATAATAATTGACATGCATATTCATATTTAATCATCATGGTTATCAACTGAACATTATTACATGAATAAACTAGAAATTCATCAGCTGCTGATATGTAGGACAAGGTGGGGCAAGATGGCGAACTTAAGTTTCAAACATTTTTCCTGAATTCAGTAAGTGGTTTAGAAACTTGAAATTTTCGGGAAAGACTTCCTTCAACCTTTATGTTTTATAAAAAAAAATTGGAACGATTTTGTCTCCTCTTGGAAGATTGCAAATGTGTGGGGGTAAGATGACTAAGGGCAGTGGGTAAGATGACGAGTGGATAACAATATATTAGCTAACATCAAAGGCTAATTTTCAAAATGCAGAAAACAATTTCACTTAGATACTTTGTGAAAACAGCATAGTACAGTAAAGTCTCGATTATCCGCGGGGGGTTTATCCGATTTATCCGGTTTATCCGAGATCACCGCGGTTAACACGGAGCCCTCGGTTGTGACATGCACCGCGGTTAACACGGAGCATCGGATAACCGGGAATCGGATAACCGGGACTCTACTGTATTACTAAAAGTACAATATTACCCACAATGAAACAGAAACTTGAAGAATTGTATTTAAAGATTAAGAAAACAATAGGTAATAGAGTTTATATACAAAAATCACATTTCAAGGGTCTGTCTTTTGCTTCGTTCCCATCCCAGCTGAAAGATTGACCTGTGCCTAAGATTTGCACCTAAAGATTTTCACGCAAAATCCTGTCAGGTATGATGACAAACACCTCGTCATCTTGCCCCACATCGCCATTTTTGATTTCCACTTGTTTGGGCCGTTCATAAATCATGTGATCAATATTTTTCGATATTTTGACCCCTTTCCCCTACTGGGACCAGTGATAAACCAGTTAATGCCTACTTTTAGAAAACACTTTATCGAAGTACAGTAAAACCTGTAAATTTGAGCACCTGGAAAGACTGAGCACTCGCCAAAAATGAACACTTTTTAATGTCCTGGACGAGTCCCATAGACTTTACATTGCAAGACACCTGTATAGAGTGAACATCTGTTTACTGTGATCAGTGAGCACCCCTGATTGATCCCAGCGACCGATATACCTGTGTAGAATGAGCAGAAACGTTTTTTGCCGTCTTGTCAGCAGCGCGACGTGTAATTGAGTTGCAAAGTTAGTTTTGTTTTTGATTTAATACATTGTCAGTGGTGAAAATGTCTAAGTAAAAATACATTGGGCTAACTTTGGAAGAAAAGAAAGAGGTTCTGGATGTTATGGACAATGGAATGAGTAAAGAAAATTGGCAGCTCGCTTTGGTGTTTCGAATTGATCACCGATTATTTTTCTTTAGTGTAGTACAGTACATATTATGCCGTTATTATGCCAGATGTATAGTGCATACTGTTTGTGTTTAAACCACATGTTTTAAGTGGAACCTGGATAGGCTGAGCACATGTCTAATTTGAGCACATTTTTCTTGTCCCGCACGTGCTCACATTACACAGGTTTTACTGTATAGGTATTGATACCGCTGCTTAGCTAGCTACAATGAGGCCCTTGTCGCTGAATTGCTGAATGCACGCATATGGCACTTACTGGTTTTTTAAACGTGCATGATCACGTGACCAATGGCCTGCACACCCTTCCTTTCCGTGATTGGTGGACGTGCGTTTGGGTAATGCCCTCCTCCCCCTAGATTGATCGCGTGATTTATGAATGGTCCCTTTATCAGTATCCAAGCTTTTTGGAAATAAACTGTAACACACGATTTTTAAGGTTACGAGTTTTATTTCAAAAATAACTTATGGAAGGCAAGAATAACCTATCACATTCTGGTAATTCCTTGTGCAGTGGAGTCAATAATTTTCAAATAGTTGAAGGAAATATATTTTACTCACTGCATCTCACAAAACGATGTCAACATATTGCGCCGTCTCCGGCTCTCTTCCGCTGACTTACCTCAGGTGAGGCATTATTTTAAAAGTCTCCAGTTCATCAAATTGATAAACTTAGGGTACACAATATTTATTCTCATGGAGATGGGGCGTGTTCCCCTCGGGTGATCTCTTAGAGTGCCTATGACCCGCAGAAAAGGTAGGGTGAGCTTCTGGTTCACGGTGGCTGGTCGACTGGAAGACACTAGGTCCGCTCGATGGGTTGGGCCTTTGCTTTGGACAACCAGAGCAAGATTTACAGCTTAGCATATGGACGCGCGAGGTTTCTCGTCAACCTATGGTAGGATGTCCTTCTGGAGGTAGTTTCCTTATCTTGGTATGTTGTTGAATTCTGGCTTATTGTAGATGCTGTCAGAGCTCAAAGAGGACTGCCAAAGGTCTGATGTCCACTGCCCAAAGATCCTGTTGATGCTTTGGTGTACTTCAAGATGAACTTCGTCATTGACAGCACTGGACTTCTGGATCACTAAGATAACTGCCACAATTAGATATCTGCTGAAGACTGGCGACGGCCAAGTCCGAGACACACTGGCAGTGATGACCGAAGGCTTTCCGTGGTTTACACGTTTTGTGGCCAGGGCCAATAAGTCTAGACTAGTGCAGAGCTTGTAGAATATACAAAACTTTATTTAACACTATCGCAGAATTACAAACTGTGTACATAAACTTGCAGAACCTGTATATATCGCAGTTGGAAGACTATCATCACTAGGATGCCGCACCAAACATTGAGGCCCATTGCTGTTAGTGCGCGCTGTCATGAAGCCAGTGCAGGTTTACTGGAGACCAGTAGTGAGCGTTGTGCAAATCGACTACGCCATCACGTGAAAAGCAGGCAAGCTCTTGAATGTGGGGGGATATGATTTTGACATTTCAATCAAGTGGGTCCAAATCCTCTAATATTGGTCCAATTTAATTTATGTTTTCGCATTTATTCTCATAAAGAACCCCAGAACGCTTTTCCAATTGCAACTACCAACTTATCTTTAACATTAAAGAATTTAAAACTTAAATGACCTTGAGGTGTCGATCCAAGGTCAGGGAAACATTCACAAATGGACTGCCCTAAAGGTGATACGCAGTATCCATATCATATTTCATTAGTTTCGCTTAAACCTGTAAATTAGGATAGCAGAAAAAAAATCCGTGAATCACCCTGTATATTTGATGCATAAATTAATACTCATTTTCACATCATTTATAAAATAAATCTATAAAACAATCATCAGATATTAATATAACTTTCTCACGATATCTAAAATTTAGTGGTAAAATTATATATACTACTAGTAGGAACTGATATCGATGTAGTTGAGGTGAGATTGTACAATGCAGATAAATCAGCTGCAATTCCATGCCATTCTGGTAGGAAGAAGGCACTGGGTTTCTGAATATATTTGCGCTTAGGTTGGGGTAACGTTAAATTTGCCAAATATACAACATCACCGCCACATAAATATGATGCCCTGAATCCAAAAGTGCCAACTGTCATTATAGTGTGGTTACAAGCCACCAAAGTCGCCATATCCTGCCCAGGGGAACTCTTATTCGATTCAATAATGAAAACATCTCCCAAAGATGAATTAAGATTCTCTTGGCACCATTGTTTGTCATCACTTGCAACCACAAACACAGCATCTTTGTAGCGATTTCTGAAGATGTTCATAGATTCATCCATGTAATGTTTATCAGCAATGACACCTAGGTATACCTCACGCATTAATTTAATGTAATCCCCTCTGCGGACATGGAAACCAACAAATGTGGCATTCCTTTGTATTTTGTTCCTTATTTCATGCAATGTGCGTTGGGTCTCATCTCTTATCTCTTTCTTGAATGTAAACTCCTTGACGATTGTTTGTTTAATGTGATGGTAGAAAGTCCACGAGCTCAGGTAAACCATTATCTTAATGTAATCCTCTGTCCAGTTTCTGTATTCGTCTTGCATGTAGTCAGTAGGCCATTTCGCTGTCCACTTTAAATATTTGTTCTCATTACTCATTGTTGGGGTCTGTAAATCAAAGTACTGACCAAGCTCTTTAGCCATGTCAGGCTCCATGACTGCCTTGTAACCGTTCATTTGAGCAAGTCCAAGTGAAATAGCATGGATGCCCATCTGGTTTCCAAGTCTGCCATCTGTCCATGATGTCATCAATTTTTCTTGGTGAGCTTTTGTTAAATTTTTAAAATTCATTGAAGTAGTATTATATATTGATTGTGTTGTGTCCATAATGTCTGTCGTGGTAACATTCCGTGGCTGAATTTGTTGAGTCGTTGTATTCTGTATTGTACTTATGTCGCGAGATGTTGAATTCACTTGATTGTTGTATTGGGCTGTTGAATTCTGTGGCACAAGTGTGCCATTTTGATGATCCAATGAAAGCCAGTTTTCTACATGTGCATAACAAAGATCACAAGTACGTAAATAATGTAGATGCCAACAACATTAGAGGCCTACCTATTGTGAAATGTTAGTGCACAATATTTATTAATTACGATTTGTGCATAATTTTATACAGGTGCATATTAATTATTTAGTAAAATCAGCTCACTTGAAGACATTGTTCTGTAAGCATCGTGGGTTTCGGTAAATGCTAGTAACGCGATGAATATAGCTGTCCCAAGTACAATAATTGTCAGTAGGGTCTTAACGGGTTTGTATTCCTATTGTGGACACAGCAAATTTAAGACACTGGAATTTTTTGGGTTTATGAGTTTAAAAATGTATTGACAGTAAAGATGTTGGCGACATTAAGAAAAAATTGTGCATATCTAATACCAGTAGGCTCCATAATAATAAAATAATACTTTTTAAAAACTAAACTTTGATTTTGGTGTCAAATTTTCAAATGCACATTTGTGAAGCATATAATGTCTATTAAAAAAGGAACAAAGAATTGAATTGCTTTTGGAACATATACAGGGTGTCTTTAAATTCACGGTCAATACAGACTGGGTATCTTCCCTGCATGAAAACAAGACATAATGTTCCTATAAACCTATGTCCCCATACGCTTAGGTTTTCAAGGAGGACCTACAAAAAATGTAAGATCCATAATTTATGCTCCACACATGTTTATTAGGAACATGATCAATGCTAAGATATGGGGAGCATGAGTTATGGATGTAAAATTTTATGTAGGTCATACTTAAAACCTAAGCGTTTGGGGACATAAATTTTTTGGAACTTGTTTTTTTTTCATGCAGGGAAGATACCCTATCAGTATTGACAATGAATTTAGAGACATCCCTTATATCAATTTCGGGATGGCCCCTCAATTTTGTTGGTTTTTGTGCTAAAGCCAATAGATACTTTTGGGGAATTGAAAGTGACTTTAGACAAATGTTATGGTGAATAAACAGAGCGCTCTACTATGAATTTGAATATTGGAGGCAGAACTGAAAGAATGTCAGTTATGTGTAATTATGTAAATTAGATAATTGTAATTTATTTTCTGTTTGAACAAGTTGAAGGTGAACTGACAAGCTTTTCTAAGGTACCCTGAAAATTAAACTGAAGAACAATCACAAAAAAATAAAACTACTACTCATTGGAATTTTTTTTTTAATTCTTTAGGCCAAGTAAAAAAATTCGTCGTTTATCGTCCTCGCCCGCTCTGGAATTTCTTTACTGTTTTCGAATTTTTTGATCTTTCTTTTCCTGTTTCACGCAAACTGGAGCTCCAGATGTGCGTTTTGAAGCTTTTGGTGTGCTGTAATACTTAATCCATGATGTGTATCTTAAGGAAATTTATACAGAAGCGTTTTCACTAAAAAAAAGCCAGCTGTGGCGGACAACGGTAGATGGTGCCACTGCATGGAACTCGTTGCTCGGTCGTTTCATTCCGAACACCGTGCTTCCATTCCAAACATTCTGGAACGGACGGACGACATACGGACGGATGGACGGACGGATAACACCAAAGCGAGCTGAGAAAACGTAGTAAAAAGTTTTTCTAAAAAATATCCCGATTATTTATTAAAAATAAAAATAAAATGCCGCCCACCGCCCCGAGTTTTCAAAAAATCCGGACAATATTAACTAAGAATTTTTTCAGTTGGCCTTATCAAGATATTACAGTTTGTGTCTTCCTATTTTCCAATACTTTTAACATGGGGTAGCAGACCGGTCACAGGGACAATTAAAGATGGCCACTCCCCTGCTTGCATTTGTTCCCCTTCCTTTACAGCAACACATCATAAAAGGTGTTGACGTCATCCCCTCAGAATTCATAACTTTAACTTATGATATCTTAGGTAATAATTTACAAAAATTCAAATGAATTGTAGTTTTATTTTTTGGTGATTGTTCTTCAGTTTAATTTTCAGGGTGCCTTAGAAAAGCTTCTCAGTTCACCTTTAAAATGCGGCCACTATATACATTGAAAATTAATAAAAAAAATAAAACTACAACTCATTTGAAATGTTTGCCATGGTTTGCACATGTGCAGTTGTCACTAAATTGACGATGATTCATTGCATGGAAAGCTTACTTGTTCAAACCAGTGTTAAGCACAAATGCAGTTGCCATTACAAGTTTGGGGCCTCGGGCATTTTACTGCTACTGATGGCAGCTCAGTCATAAAGGAGTTTCCGCATTAGTATATTGAATAAATTTCCTGCAAATTTCATAAAGATTAAAATGTCGAAAAATACCATGTAACTTTACCTTTAAATCTAAAAATCGTAGAATTTTTAAAGTTATGGAATTTTGAAATTCCTGATGTTAATTATTTTAGTTTTCAAATTTTTATTTTTCCATGATGCAGCCCCCATGGAATTTGTAAAAGATTTCGCTAAATTTCATCTAAAAGTATCACTTGCAAGCTTATTATTCCATAAAAGTACAGTGGTACCTCGAGATACGAGTGCCCCAACATACGAGTTATTTGAGATACGAGCAGTCGAGAGAGCGAAATTTTGCTTTTAAATACGAGCGAAATTTGAGATGCGAGCAATGTGGGAGAGAGTTTCACAGTTCGTGGAAAAGAAACACCCCGAAAAAGTTGAAACTGATCGTGCATCGGAGCTATTTAATGACACTTGCCTAACTAATTTCCACAGCATTCTGAAAGGGAGGAAGAAACAAGCTTCCTTGGACAGTATTTTTTTTTGAATCCGGCGAAAAAAAGTACAGAGAAAAGCAGTGACTAAAATTAAGCATACAGTAGCATTTAAGTCGCTCTCTTTTATTATGTTTTTATACAATATTTGTCATTTATAAATACAATTTTCTTATTCAAAAACACGTAACAAAAGCAATTTCATAGGGGTAGAATTTTTGGGGCTGGAACGGATTAATCGCATTTCAATTAATTTCTATGGGGAAAATTGCTTTGAGATACGAGTAAATTGACATACGAGCAAGGTTACGGAACGAATTAAACTCGTATCTCGAGGTACCACTGTAAGTATAATTTTAAACTAAAATTGGAGTGCAAACTGAAAGAATTTTGAAATTGTACGGTAATCATACATGGGTTTTATGAATTACTGTACCTTGGAGGACCGTTGAATGTGATTCTAATACCCCGTACAGACATGGCATTTAGTTGCCAAGTAAGTGGTTAAAGGCTGTTAAGCTTCAGTATGTGTGAACGCACACAATGACGTCATTTACAACTAAGGGGACAGTTGGCAAGTATCTTAGCCGAGTTCAGCAGTGCATTTTGGGATTGGAAAGAAATTGACAGTTCGATGCTCATCTCTAATCGATAGTTCTCTTCCTGCAGCTTGCTTCAAAATAAAGATATAATAAACAATACAGGTCATTAATAATTGTAATACCTTTAACAAAAGCTCCACTATTTCCACTTGCAAAATTATGTTGCGTAACCAAAACATCGTTATAAATTCGTCGAAATCTGACGAGTCCGCCATTTTATTGTCAGTAAAAATCACACAAACATGACGTCATAATTGTGAACAGGATACTATGTGTGAACGCGACAACAATTAGCTCCTCGATTATCTTAAAGGGTATTAAGTTAGCGTCTACTAAGTTAATAGACACTAGCGCATGTCTGTACGGGGTATAAGATTGCATTTATTCCTCTGTGTTGCCACCCATTTCGAATGAGTTTCCAGTAATTTGCTCATAATACTGTGGAGTACATTTCATTATTTCAACTGCCCACTTATTTAAACAAAAATGTACGGAATTCAGTTTTCTATCAGATTCACTTTGAATTTAACTGATATCTTTGAGTTGAGTTCAAGTTCAAAAAATACATTTCAGGTGGCACAGCTGATTGTACCAGACTGAACACTAGGTTGGTTTTGTGGAGAAAGTTCATGTTGCTTCGAAAATATTTCAGCGCACAGTTTACATGCAATACAATTCCCTCTTGGGGCATGATCCTAATTAGTATTACATACCATCAGGTTAATTATTATCGACCAGGTATTTCTTTTATGACTGCAACGAACAAATTTGAAGCTCTCGCTGCCCACGAAGCGATGTTGGAAGTTGTGGGTGCTTGGAATGTTATCGTGTAAAACCAAATGCAAATCGTCAATGCGACGTCCGGTTTCTATGCTTGGGACCCAGATCAGGACTTGCCAAATTAATCCTGCTCGAAAACGAATAGGGAAGTAGAATCAACCCAAGCAATCACGATGGTGGCTGTGCAGATAATATTTACTCATCTTGGTTAGCACCTGTTACAAATATGTAGCCTACTGTGATATCGCCTCCAAGATTGCACTTTAGGCTGAGGGGGGTGAAGGGGGGGTGAAGGGTGGCAGGCGAGAATCGCGTGGCTACTGCCAATGAGAGACATGGGGGAAAATTGGCTAATCGTAACCACGCCCAAAAAACTTCCCCCATGTCTCTCATTGGCAGTAGCCACACGATTCTCACCTGCCACCCTTCATCCCCCCTTCACCCCCCTCAGCCTAAAGTGCAATCTTGGAGGCGATATCACAGTATATGAGGGGATACCCAAAAGTCACCAGACTGATTTTTTATGTGCGTAGTTCTTGTAGTTCCACGTTTTGCTGCTAGGGGAATATACGAGGGCATACCGAAAAGTAATGCCTGTAACTTTTTTAGTTTTTGACAGATTTTAAAAATTCTTTCACGGAATGAAAATCTCATATGTCCAGCACTTGGGTCAATGTTCACTTTTCGACATTGTATCATTTTTTCCCACACACACGCGCCAAAGATGAGCAGGAAGAGCAGTTTGAAATGTTCAAGCATGTGTGGCAATAGCTCAGGCCTGAGATGTGTTAACAGAGACACGCTCATCATTGACGAAGATGTAAAATAGGAGGATGAGGTGTTTGAAGAGGACTGAATCCTGATTCATGTTTTAAATTAATTTAAGATTTCATGTAACATGACTACATTGTTTTCACGTTTTTTGCACATTAATGGAGATTTTTTGCTAAGCATAGATGCAATATATATCAACATTACATGAATACATATAATTCATTATAATATTGTTGATTTGTTTTGGTTTACATTGTGATAATTCCATGTTTTCGTAAACAAATCTCAAAAAGTTAAATCAAATGGGCACATTTACACCCTCCATATCTCCTGAACCGTTCCCTTTGTATGATTATCTACAGGATCATTTTTGTTAGTAATTTAATGTAGATTATTTTTGAATGGAATAATTTGTGGGCTAATCCGCATAGTTTTCGAGATATTTGAGAAAAACTGCGAGAAACTACCATTTCACCCAATTCCCACTCCTTTCCCGCAAATACCCGACGCTCAAAGTTGTGTAACTTTTTGCTACATTACTATGGAGAGAGGATAGAACATTTTGACGTTCGAAAGAAACTTTTTTTGTCGAAGTCGAGGTTTAGGTCTAATTGCACCGCTGCTTACTAATTCGAAATAGGAACAGGTATAGAATGAAACTTGCACGGTTTTTATCCAAATTTAATTGGTTTTCCAATGCATTAAATTTTTTTTCCTTTATTTACAAAACTGATCGATAAAGCGATATTGGCAAAATAATCTCTGAAAGTTTAGAATTCAGTGGTAAAATTATATTATTACTAGCCAGTAGGGACTGAGCTCTATGTAGTTGAGGGATTGTACACTGTGGATAAATCAGCAGCAATTCCATGCCATTCTGGTAGGAAGAAAGCACTGGGTTTATGAATAATTTTGTGCTTGGAGTGGGGTAATGTATAATTTGCCAAATATACAACATCACCTCCACACAGATAAGAAGCCCACAATCCATATGTACCAAATGTCATCAGCGTGTGGTTACATGCAACCAATGTGGCCATATCTTGCCCAGCAGATGACATGGGTGAATCTTCAACAACAAACACATCTCCTAAAGATGAATTTATATTTTCTATACACCATGGCTTGTCATCACTAAGAACCACAAACACAGCATCATTATATCTGTCCCTAAAAATGTTTGTGGCTTCATCCATGTAATGCTTATCGGCAATCACACCTTGGTATACCTCGCGCATTACTTTAATGTAATCTCCTCGGCGAACATGGACACCAACAAATGTTGCATTCCTTTGAATTTTGTTCTTTATTCCATGCAATATGTGTTGGGCTTCATCTTGTAACTCTTTCTTGAATGTAAACTCCTTTATGATTGTTGGTTTAATGTGATGGTAGAAAGTCCATGAGTTCAGGTATCCCATTACCAGAATGGAACTCTCTGCCCAGTGGAGGTATTCATCTTGCATGTAATCATTAAGCCATTTCTTTGTCCAATGTAAAGTATATTTAGTCTTATTACTCATTGTTGGTGTCTGTAAATCAAAGTATTGACCAAGCTGTTTAGCTATGTTGGGCTCCATGATCAGTTTGTAGCCGTTCATTTGAGCTAGTCCAAGTGCAGCAGCATGAATGCCCATCTGGTTTCCAAGTCTGCCGTCTGTCCATGATGTCATTAATTTTTCATGGGAGGCTTGTGTTATATTTATAACATTCATTGATGTAGTATTATATATTGATTGGGTTGTGTCCATCATGTCTGTTGTGTTACTAATCTGCCGCTGAATTTGTGGAGTCATTGGATTCTGTATTGTACTTTTGTCTGTAGATATTGAATTCACTTGCATGTTGTATAGGGCATTTGAATTCTGTGGCACAAGTGTGTCATTTTGATGATCCAATGAAAGCCAATTTTCTATATGTACATAAAAAAGATTACAAGTAAATAATGTATGCCAGCAACATTAGAGGTCCACCTATTGTCAAATGTTTGTGCACAGTAATTATTAATTACAATTTGGAGTTAAAGTTGACAAAACATGCACAATTTGACACAGGTGCATATTATTATTATTTAGTAAAAATCAGCTCACTTGAAGACATAGTTCTGAAAGCATGGTAGGTGTTGGTATATGCTAGTAATGTGATGAGTATAGCTGCTTCAAATGCTATAATTGTCAGTAGGACCTTTATGAGTTTGTAATCCTGTTGTGGACACATTACTGATCATTTAGGATGCCGAAACAATATGGCTTAATTTGTTTGAAAATTTTATATTTATAGTAGATCGAGGTTTTCACAAAATGGAAGAAAAATTGGGCGGTTTCAAATACCAGTGCGTGCCATAATATTAAAATTAGAATAATGATGTTAGGAAACTAAACTCTGATTTTGATGTCAAATTTCTGATAACACATTAGTCAATTTAAACATATCATTTCTGTATGTAAAATAAAACTATGGAAAGAGGAGTAGTTTGGTGTATGCAACACCATTAAAACTTAAAATAGTCGGATTTGGTGTCACAAAGCAATTCAGTTTTTAAATCTAAAAATGGCCATTTTTGCGAATTTATGCTTCGAAGTGTAAATTTAATAAACAAAAATTGAAACAAAGATTTGAATTGGCGTCAAAATGGCAGCTTGTTTGGAATCAAAATGGCGGCGATCCCTTGCTGAAACGTGTCGCCATCTAGCGGTGAATCGCCATAACAATTTGGGCTCGTTTTAGTTCGTCTCCTGTCTTGCGTGAAAAACATCGAATTTAGTGGAATTTAACCTGAAAGAATGGCCTTGAGTTGTGGAGGAAGTGTTTGGTGTATCCGTGGATACATAGCCAAACGAAACGTTTGTAAAGCGTTCCGATCGATTCATTTGAACAGATCCAAAATGGTTAGTGTTCATGTTAGAACATAGGGTAGTCTTTCATCAATTTCAGTATGGTCACTCAATTTCGTTGTTTTTTTCTTGTTTTCATTTGTATATAGGCAGATTACCGTGTCGAAGCCGATACTTTTGGGGAATTGAAAGTGCCTTCAGACAAATATTATGGTGCACAAACAGTTCGCTCCACTATGAATTTCAATATTGGAGACAGAACTGAAAGAATGCCAGTTATGTCACTACATTTAATTATGTAAATTAAATAACTTTAATTGATTTTCAGTTTGAAGTAGTTGAATAAAATATTAACGTTTCTACCTACTTTCTTGGAATTCTTGGAATAAATTCCTGTAAATGTCTTAAAATAAAAAAAAATGGAGGGAAAGTAGGTGAATTTTAAAATTCCTTATTAATTCTAATGTAAAATATTTTATAAGTTATTTCAAATGTTTAATTTTTCTGTGATGCAGCCCCATGGAATTCGCAGAAAATTTGTACAAATTGCAATACCTATTTTCAAAGATGATTTAAGGATTAATGAAAGTTGTGTAATTTTGTTGTAATTAAATGGTCTTGGAAATCCTTGAACGTAATGACATTTTAAAATTTTGTAGACACTGCAAACTAAATCTTTTAAATTGAGTGAATTTTTAGAAAACTGAAAGTGACATTAATGTAAGCAATATACAGTATACTTCTGGTATTTTTATGGCAGTTACCTGTAATCAAAGCATTTGGAATCTTGAAAAAAGCTGCTGCAGAAGTGAACAAAGATTACGGTTTAGATCCGAAAATCTCTGATGCTATAAGCAAAGCAGCCGATGAGGTGCATTCACGCACTTATAAATCTCCCGGTTGCAATTACCTGTCGTGAAATGTTTGAATGACATATTCCTTACTTCCATAGTTAATCGATGGAAAATTATACGAAGAGCATTTCCCGTTAGTGATTTGGCAAACCGGGTCTGGCACGCAAAGCAACATGAACGTAAATGAGGTTATAAGTAACAGAGCGATTCAGATACTTGGAGGAGAGATGGGATCCAAAAGTCCTGTTCACCCAAATGATCATGTCAATAAAAGCCAGGTATATTACTGTCAAATATATCCAAGAAATAACAAATAATTCCGGACTTGAACCTGATGGTATTTTTTGACTCGTGTAGAGTTCCAATGACACTTTTCCGACTGCGATGCACGTTGCAGTTGGAGTGGAAATCCACAATCGTCTCCTTCCTGCTTTGCAGAAATTGCACAAAGCTTTAGATGACAAAGCTAAGGAATTTCAGAACATAATCAAAATTGGGAGAACACATACGCAGGTCGGTCGGGTTGGAAATATTTTATTAATTTCACGCGTCTCTTTCTGCAATGAAAATGATGATGTTTGATTTTTATTGTAGCACATTCACTTGTAACACAGTTGTCATGCTTATTTACAACCTGAATTATTCCATAACAGTAAGAAATCTTAAATTAATTAAGAAAGAATTATGTATTTATACTATTTTACAAATTATATGGGAGCACCGTTGAATGTCAAGCGGAATCTAACTAAGATTGCATTTATTCCATCTTACCACTTATATTTCGAATCTGTTTTCACTAATTTCTCCAGAATACTGTTAAATGCATTTCCATATTTTAACTACCCACTTGCCAAAAAATGGCCAGAATTGAGTTATAATGCAGTTAACTTTGAAAGAGTGTTCCAAGGTCGTCGATGAATGTGATATTTTTTGTGTCAGTCGCTTCTTCTCAAATATATATCACACTTTCCGAACCCCTTTTTAAAAGTTATTGAATGTATTGTAGGTTTATATTTTTACATTTGATTCGTTTATTTTTATACAAGGACGCGGTTCCTCTATCGCTTGGGCAAGAATTTTCTGGCTACGTAACCCAAATAGAATATGGAATCGACAGAGTTAAAAATACATTGCCCCGGTTATACATGCTTGCTGCAGGTTTGTCATAATTAATTTAACTCTTGGCTCATACTCAATGAAAATTTAATCGGTCCTGTAGCCGCACTTATTATTCTCTTCATTTGTATGCTCGTTCATCTCTCATCAGAATTTTAATTCCTCTCCTTTGTGATCATATTGTTGCATTATGTTATCCCCAGTTACCCATTTTAAAGAATTTCATCATGAAGCGAGAATAGCGCCACTTATATTGAATTTAGACTATTTTTGGTGGGTTCAAGTGTGAAAAATTCATTTCAGGTGGCACGGCTGTCGGTACGGGACTAAACACTCGGGTTGGGTTTGCGGAGAAAGTTGCTTCGAAAATATCGCAGCTCACAGGTTACATGCAATACAATTCACTCATGAGTAGCATTACGCAACCGTCATGTTTATTATCTACCAGGTATTCCTTTTGTGACTGCACCAAACAAATTTGAAGCTCTCGCTGCCCACGATGCGATGGTGGAAGTTTCGGGTGCTTTGAACGTTATCGCGTGCAGCCTGATGAAAATCGCCAATGACATCAGGTTCCTAGGCTCGGGACCCAGATCAGGACTTGGCGAATTAATCCTTCCCGAAAACGAACCGGGAAGTAGTATAATGCCTGGTAAAGTGAACCCAACCCAATGCGAAGCGATCACGATGGTGGCTGCGCAGGTAATGGGAAATCACGTAGCCGTTACCGTTGGCGGTAGCAATGGCCACTTCGAACTGAATGTTTTCAAACCTATGATGGTTGCCAACGTGTTGAGGTAGGCATTTTAAAAAAACAGCAAATATGAATAGGTTTTTACGTTGTCAAACTTGGCATTGATATAAGATATGTGGTTGGTAACAGGTCGATACGATTGATCGCCGACAGCTCGGTTTCTTTCACCGATAATTGCGTTGTGGGTATCGAAGCGAACCGAGAGAGAATTGCCAAACTGATGCAGGAATCACTGATGCTCGTAACAGCGCTGAATCCACATATCGGTTATGACAAAGCGGCTAAAATAGCTAAGTTGGCTCATAAGGAAGGGTCGAATCTAAAAGAAGCGGCGTGCAAGTTAGGATATTTGACCGAAGCTCAGTTTAACGATTGGGTTAAACCTGAAGATATGTTGGGTCCAAAATAATTCAAGATTGCTTTTGGAATCGTGTCAATATGCTATTAACTGCTGTTTTAAAAAATAAAGTTTTCTGTGTGTTGTGTTGTGTCATTGTTTGTGAAATTGGAACTTTATAATTAAATACTGGAATTTTTATGGCAGCTTAAACCAACTTTTTAATTACTCAAATAAGTATGTTCAGTTAGTTGTTTCTTGGCAATGACTGAATCCCGTACGGTTTCGTGACGCAAGTAGCAAGCCATTGCCAAACGCAGTAAAAAAATTAATCCCATCCGCTTTCAATTAATTCACTTCGGTTGTGATGAGCAAGAAAGAAAGTCATGAAAGTAAAGAAAGGAGGAGGAAAATTGTAAGAGTTTTAGATTAGTCACATGAGCTACACGTGTAGTATTTTGATAAATAGTATTTTCATTATACAGATGGTTTTCAATTGTTGTGATTTTTTATAATTAGTGTTTCAAAAACGAGTTTAACATGTTTTTTGATATATGTGCTTTTTATTTAGGCTGCGGCATTAATTGTTGGGTATGTAAACATGTCTGACTATTTTTAAGTGTAATCAGCAGGTAAAGTTTGTTATTACATGCGGGAAGTATGCAGTATGTACCGTAGCCATGGCAGCAAAAAATCAACAGATACTATTTATAACAAAACACGTGATAGACTTTATTGCTCTGCTCTGGTAAGTCAGTTGTCGTTTGTCGTCTTATTTTATGCAAACGAAAACTGACTATTTTAAATTTTTATAAGTTTTTTTTCAATTCTCATATATTGGCAGCCATGTGTATTTACTTTTTCATGTAGGTATTATGGAGTTATACATCTTGTGATAAATAATTTGAACTTATTCCAATTTTTACCAGCTAATATTCCTTTGAAGGACATAAACTCACGTGAAGACATGCAGAATGAGTTCCAGGAAAATGAAGGACGGCGTGAGATATTTACTTATTGCGTCTTTGATTGTAATGACATTGTATGGAACTATACTTTTGTATAATGTGAAAGTCAATCGGATAGGTTTGTGTGCCGTACGTAAACGTGAACTGTGATGATTTTTGAAGATGCCCGGAATTTAAATCAGAATAACTATTAGTGTTATAAATGTTATGGTATCTTTAAACGTGTGACAGTTCATCTTCAATTTTACGCATAGATATAAACCTGATTGTGATAATTTGTTTCATGAACTTCAGTTGAAAATGTTGAGCTGCTGAAGTATGATGATCCCGTATCCAGATCGAAATCACATTATTTATCTGCCAGCGCTAAACCTGTAAAGGTATACTAGTGTATTTCTGGGTTTATACCAAAAAGTATAACTCAATTGATTTAGATTAAATACTTTTAAATATATCAGGGAATTTATAAAGAATTGCCAAAATCTGGGAAATTGTTTAGAATTGGGTATGCCACATGGAACACTCAAATTGCAAGCATTTGTCAAATATTGTTATGTTAATGTAATAATCGAGTATTAGTTTTTTTTAGAAATCTTTAACATTTCGGTTTAGGGGCCATCCATAAATGATGTCACGCTCCAAGGGGGGGAGGGGGTCGTTCAAAGTGTGACAAGGGAGGGGGATATTACTAGTAATGTGATGTCACACACACCTCAAAGGTTTTTAGCTGGCACATTTAATAGGAATGCAGTTTTAATTGCATTTTCAGTCCCATGGACATTCCGTTCCTAATCCCTTCCTTATATGGGCATTGGAAGGGTCGAATATTCCCAGCTCAGATTGGCTGGGGAGGGGTGAATGTCAAAATCATTTACACCACTTTATTCTTTGCTTTCTGTGTATCAACTCCAGAACATGAATAAAAACCTTCTGTTTCAAGAATTATTCCAGAAATGGAAAGAAGCAGAAACAAAGACTCGATGTAATTAGCATAGCAATGGCACTCTCTGAAATATTCTTATGTTTTTGACATAATTTGTTATTTTTAAATACCAGGTCATGTACGTGGTCCAACAACAATGATTTAGCCAGTTGGCTTGCTCCTATTTTTGATGAAATTTAATAAATGCATTGTCTCATTTGCCTCATTTTATTGTTTTAAACCACAATTTGGGACGTGACATGGGGGGGGGGGG
>WWPM01009352.1:0-12097 GCA_023279145.1 Glomeris maerens | reverse complement strand
AAAAAAGCTGATGACAAGAATAAGCAAGAAAAAACACTTGAAAACGACAATGCGACATATGCACTAAATCCTGTATGAACGGAAAGCTTACTACGCGATTATTTACACGGTTTTCAACACACATCATAAAATTCAAACTTTCAACGCATATTTCAGTCTGACTAATACATCGAAAACTTAAAATGTGCATATTGTTCACACTTGTGCACATTTTAATTATTTCTGAAGATTGAACAAACCATATAATACATTTGTTTGAATAGCCTCTACAGAGACAACGAATTCTCAATTTTCCTGCATCTACAATAAATTTATATCCCAGTATTTGTGAACTAAAAATTGGAATGATGAATTCGCTTGACCACATATACAAACAACAGACAACTGAATAAACATCATTTCAAAAATGGAAGCGTATGAGCATAAACTGAATAAACATTTATAAATAATTTCAGTAGACGCTCTAATACTTGATAATCCTAGTAGGGCACAATCTTAACGAGTGTTAGAATGTAGTAAGTATCAATCCATTCTAATAATCGCTATAAGAGAAAAAGAAATATCGAATATTAGAACGCGTTTATTACAAGCTATCAAGAGCAGATACTACATGGATATGCCCATTACAGTTGTACAAATACTGTATCTAACTGTGCATCTAAATGGGAGACGCCCTTAATCCTTAATCTATCAGTTTGAGCAAGAGAATATTGCAAAATAAAGGGCCTGCTCATGTCCCAGATGCGCCCTATTACCGCAAATAGTACAAAAGTGCTATTTGCGGTAATAGGGCCATTCTAATACTTCTAATATTTGTTATTTGGAATATCGAATATCGAATATTAGAATGTATTAAGTATTAGCCTGTAAACGGTGATGGTTTTCGGTGTCTGTATTAAAGTATTACAATGCATCAAGTAATTGGAGCGTCTACTGTGCTTCACATATTAAGACAATCGTAAATCACATAGTGAGTAGTTCCACTATTGGTAGTACAATAGTACATCATATACAGGATGTAAAAGATAAAGTTCCGCAGTCGATTATGTCTACACAGGAGAGTCCTAGATGGAAAATTCATTGACCCGCATATAGGAAGTGACATGTGGCGATTCCAAAAATGACATTGCGGATGACCTTGGACGCCATCTTCAATGGCATCCGCGGTAACATCATGGTACTGTATCGCAGGATCTGTTAAAGATAGATGGCCAGTTGCAATTGGAAACAAAGTAAAGCATCTTCAATAAGAAACAGGCATTTCAACGTGCACTGCAGGAAAGCGAATTTGTCTTATTAATTACAGATATCTTCTAGAACTCTCTGTTCCAAACATTTTACATCCTGTATATTTGATATACATCACTTTTGAGTTGATAGACATGCTAAATAAAAACCAGCTTCATATAAGGTCATTCTGTGACTGCATTTTATAATTTCAGATAGCGAGTAAAATTCATTGATGCGATTGAATGGTGGGAAAACGGTGAATGATGGGAATTGTGTCTCGATTTTTAACAGAACACTGAATCTAGACAACATCTGCGGCATCAAGAGAACAAACTCGTGGTTCCTTCCATATAACAAACTGCAAGGACAGCTCCACATGAAGGGATCAACTACAGATGATGACGTCTCCTGTTCTAGGTACTATACTGTATTTGAACTTAGTACTACAGGTAGACCGGTCAGAGTATTTCACCCTAAACTGAGTGGAACAACAAATTTTGTTAATTGTTGTCAGGGCAGTAGTTAATACCAAAATTTGACAATACAAACAGGATATAAATGGGATGACGAGCATTAACTCATACAGTAAAAGCTCGCTAATTCGGATGCCCGCTAATCCAGACTGGCAAAATAATTAAAAAACATAAATAAAACATAATTAAAAATAAATAAATGATTATTTCGCTCCTACTGTGTAACTGTTTCCCTTGTGAAATGTTTTAAATACAGTACGTACACATAAAATAAATGTCTGTTATAGGCCTACAGTTTATTGGTTGCTTTTAGCATACGCAAAACATGAATAATTTTTTCCCGACTAAAGATATGTACTTCGGCTATTCCGGACTTTTATTAATCCGGACGACCTCCGGTCCCACTAAGTCCGGATTAGCGAGCTTTTACTGTATGCAACAATATCAACGATGTCATGACTTGGGATGCGCATCGGTTATGTACAAATCGTTTGTTGGGGGATTTGTGCATGTCGAGTTTAAAACCGTCCCTCGACTAACAAATATAAGTGTGGTCAGTAAGTTAATTTCCCAGACCACGCCTATTACAGTACATAAGCTAGTGTTCTATGGACAATGTGTTTCATGTAAGGAGGCTTCTGTCTAAAACCCTGGAACAGTAGTGCAACAAAAAAGTGCTTGAACAGGAAATTCAACCAAACTCTTAATGATGCATTTTTTTAATGAATATCTTAACAAATATTACTTAAGTCATTTTAGTACCAAATACACTGGATTAATGTTGTTCTTATAAGGTCATGCATCCTTACAAAAAAAACTTGCATCATTAAAGTGAAACAAACATTTACATGTTTCAAGATTGAGCTGACGATGTGCTTAGTGAGACTCGTGTATAAGGAATAATCAAATCAGAATTTCTAAAAAAAATAAGAACATAAGTTTAGGAGGCAAATAAAATAAAACTCAATGAGAATATGCATACGCATAGAAAACAGTAGAGGAAGAGTCCAATATATTGAGTGGAATCAAGACCAGGTCAATTTCTTAAGGCTGATGGATTCGTGTGCAACTCATGAAATGTGGGTTTGTGTGCAATGTTGCATATGTACTTTGTAATCCTGGTATATTTCCACGCTGTATATTCTTTTATACATTTTCATATGCCGAGAGGAAACACGTAATAATGCTTAGAATCGAAGGGGCCTTATTAGAATCAACAGCGCCTGCCAATTTAGTGTAATTCATTTTAGTGGTGCCCCATTTAAAACCTCATAAAATTACAATTTATCGGTACGTAAATGTCGCCTATGAATCGAAGAGATACGGGTATTACTGCTAAAACTCTGCTTGGAGTTTAATGCTGCAGTCAGTTCAATCTAACCAGGAATTACTGTGTTAATTACATATAGAGCATTTGTAGACTGTATTGTTCGCATATCTCCATCTCCATGCAGATTGAATACACTGACATTCACCATTACCATGAATGCATACATATCTTTGTAGTATTGAATACAAGTTATTATATCAATATCATTAATATATATCTGCGTATTATTTTCTCACGGATATGATCACACCCGAAAATGTTAATTATGCACATATTCATCCACTGTAGAAAAACTGATTAACGGGCCCATAAAAGACGTGACATGATTTAACAGAGAACCAGATAGCATTATACATAAGCACACCTGTAGCTATTTCAGTATAATAATCGAAAATCGACCAGAAAGTTTATTTAGAACATGTGCACATATATATAGACCGGGTTTCCAAGGAATATTTCCTAAATTACTATTGTTTTGTATAACTAATAACTTGATTTTCCCCGAGAAGTAGTCATATACGAGATAAAACCATACAGATCTGTACAGAGATACAGAAAGAGCGTAGAATAAGTTTATGAACTGTTATTAGCAAGTTTATCTTTATGCTGAAGACCAAAAGTGCGCACAAAGTACGCACTTTTGGCACAAAATTGAACACACGCTCACATTTCCACCAAATTACTGAAACCTTTTTTTATTGAAGACTAATGCAATGAATTTGAAACTTTCATATACTGGAACTATAGGTTTTCAGTAAGTTAAACTCTTAGTAAACGTAAATTTTAAAGGTCAAGTTGAATTTTACAGCCATAACATACTTTCACGGAAATATGAAATGCTCAGATTACTAATTGACTGGACATACACGTATGTACGTACATATTTCAGCAACCCGGTACTATATATGGAGCACATTCAGAATTGAAAGCAAATACAGTACTCCAAAATGCTGCAATGATAAATTTTATTATCAAATTAATTAAAGTGCATTAAAAATATTTTTTATTGTACCATCGTCGAATTGTTAATATTTACATTTCAGTCACTATGCTAGCTGATCACTTCTAAAAACTTTGAGAGAAAGAACGAATTATTTAGTGCCTCACTATTGCAATATACTATAGTATTTTTTGTATTACTAAGGTTTATATGCATTTGATAATAAAATTCACAAATGCGCAGAATTTTTTTATTTATATCTATACAGTTCATAACTCACTTTCTGGATGCCACAAATATGCTTATACAGATGGCAGCTAGAGCTGTAATATTACGATGCTCGATATATTGGACACAACTTGAAAAATACATAATCCTCACTTACTCCAATTATTAACAGAATAAAACCCATGTCATAGATGGCAATGTTTGATAAGTACACTGTATAATGGAACGAAACAGGAAACCTGTCAAACAGAGGTTACTTTTCTTCTCTATCGCTTTAAAAATACAGGGTGTCTCACTCGGGGCTGACCCTTTAAAAAAACGAATTGCTCTGCAACACGTGCATCTAAAATCATGTACTAGGGCTCAAAAGATTCCTGATGTTTTGGAGAATTGGTTGAGCGTAATAAAGAGGCGTTGTACGATAGAGGGCGCCAATATGGCGACCGCGAAGCACCAGTGTGGCGCAGACAGCTGTCTAATTCCAAATTCCAAAACATCATCCCAGTAGAGTGAAGTAAGCAAGCATGGCGTACCAGAAAGAAAATCACGAATATGGATCGTCACGTTGCTTTGTGTGCGGACGTTAGGGCAGGACATTTCCAACACCTTTTGTAATGCGGACTTGTTTTCCAATATGGGTGTCTTACTCGGGGCTGACCCTTTAAGATCGTATAATTAACTCGGGAACGTGTAAATGTAAAAGCACAGTGGAGGAACCTGAATTACCTTTATTTAATGGAAAACAAGTCCGTATTACAAAAGGTGTTGGACATCCTCCCCTAACGTCCGCACGCAAAGCAATGTGACGCTCCATATTCGCAAATTTTTTCTGGTACGGCATGCTTGCTTACCTCACTCTACTGGGATGAAGTTTTGGAATTTGGAATTAGACAGCTGTCTGCGCCACGCTGATGATTCGCGGTCGCCATATTGGCGCCCTCTATCGTACAGCGCCCCTTTATTACACTCAACCAATTCTCCAAAACATCAGGAATCGTTTGAGCCCTAGTACGTGATGTTAGATGCACGTGTTGCAGAGCAATTCATATTTTTAAAGGGTCAGCTGCGAGTGAGACACCCTGTATAACACTCTGTATCTGACAGGCATATGTAGTAAATAAGGCCCCATATAATAAATTAACTGATTCCCGCCCGGAAATCGACAAAAATGCATTCTTTACTCTAAATTGCAATTAATTTGAACGCAAAGTGCCTCTGAAACCTTGTCATGAAGCCCTAGCCCTGTCATCATCACGAAATCGCCAATAGTTTTGCCTATCTGACTCGCGGTTTTGTGTGTTAATGCGGACATGGGGTAGAGTTGTTGCTATTTCAAACGTATTGTAATAAATAAAAATTTTATTTTGCATGAAAAAAGCCGGTGCGCGCGGGGACGGGAATCTATTAATTAATTATATGGGGCCTAACTGCACAAGTTTAGAAATGGGGAAGTGACATTCACGAGCGCTCAGGTACACATTATAAACTGAACAAGGGATATTTAGAAAATAACTTCCGTTTCTACAATCAAATTTCATTTAAATGACTTTTCGAAAATTACTGCAATGTGTGCTAAAAAAATATATTCAGTTCACATTTAAAACGACAAGTAGCAAATAATGAAGTTCAATTAATCTGCTAAGATGTGCAGGAAGTCCAACAACAAGACCAACTTAGTAAAAAATATAGTACTGTAATTCATGAAATCTGATTCAGAAAGTATTGGCAGTTCTAATATTAAAATTCGCAATTCTGGTGTAATTCGTAATAATTTTTCAAGCAGAACGGAAGTAGTTCTATATTACCCTCTGTGGGTCGGTTGGGATATACAGGGTGTTTCACAATTCAGGGGACAAACTGACGGTATATTCCCTGTATGAAAACAAGACAGTTCCTATAAACCCATGTCCCCAAACGCTTAGGTTTTTAAGTAGGACCTACATAAAATGTGACATCCATAATTCATGCTCCCCACATTTTTTCATTGATCATTCATTATGCGTTTCTAATAAAGATGTGGGGAGCATGAATTATGGATGTCGCATTTTATGTCGGTGCTACTTAAAAAACTAAGCGTTTGGGGACATGGGTTCATAGGAACTTTAAGTCTTGTTTTAATGCAGAGAAGGCACCCTGAAAGTTTCTCCCATGAATTGTGAAACACACTGTAGATAAAGAAAAACCGATACAAGATTTCCAATGAAATCGCAGAAGAGTCAAATCACCACGCTTGCAACAGTAATCTCAACATGAATTGTATAGTAGGTACATTATAACAACACGTCTTATAAACAATATATCTAATCCAAATAAATATAAGAAGAATTAGCATCCAGTAGTTCTTTGTCACGATGCCACTTCTATTGAGATTTAGCCAAGCTGGTAAAAAGCATGTAGTATACATAATCACAAAAAATAGCAATTGTAAATGTAATACATATTTATATATAAATAAATCAAATAATCTCGAAATAGATTTTAAAAATGTCGCAAATAAATCGATACAAAAACGGAATCGATATCTGAGCAAACCATGCGATCAATATAGTGAAATATAGAGACAGTTGTGCCATATGGTAAATGTACGAAAAACCAGCAAGCACATATAGAGATATTTAAAAAGTCGGAAGATATATTAGGAGTTATTTGGAGGCAGTGATGCACAATAAATCATGACATTTGTTTCTCAATGTTGTGTTTTGGGGAGCATTTGCGTCTTGGCTCTTGGAAACGAATATGGCGTTGGTCTAGGATTTCAGTTTCTGTTTGAGGTTTGCACATGAGTACACGTGTTAATGTGGGAGGTCGAAGTTGAACAAAAGACCAAAAATTGAGATTCCTCGTACGAAAGAACCGGATTTTGCCGAGGTAAAAATCTGCCAGTAGACTACGCTTCCTCTCCCAGGTTGCGGCACAGGCAAATGGCGAAAATCATGCCAAATATCTGCAAATCACAAATGACTTACAATTGAATTCATCACGGTATATTCTATCGAATGCAAATAGACATAGATGAACAATAACGACCTCAGCTTATTGTGAATATTTATATATATATACACCGTAAATCCGCGATAATAAGCCCGGGCTTATTTTTATTATTTTTCTTTTTTGACCCAGCTAATTTACGAGACCGGCTAAATTTCGAGACCGGTTTATTCTGTTAATATCAAGCTACCACGGATGCGTTTATGCAATGCAATATGGAAATATCAATTTCTCATGATAAATAAAATTTGTAAGAAACAATTTCGTTATTTTAATGATAGGAAATGAAAACTGTGAACTGAATTTTTAAGTTTTTTTAGGTTTAGTGAATTTTTTAGTCGTGTAGATCAGGTAATCCAATTGAAGGGGGCTTATTTTTGAGACCGGCTCATTTTGCAAATTTTGATTATTTAACCCGGCTTATTCTCGAGACCGGCGTATTCTCGAGACAGGCTTATTATCGCGGATTTACGGTAAAAATATACAGCATGGCAGTCATATGAATGGCAATTTTAGCCCATGGGCAGAATATATTTATTGAAGGTCTGCAGGGCCCTATGTGTACCTACTACTCACAAGGCATAGAATCTCTTCAAATTCTTACATCCATCATGGAATTATAAATGCTGCAGAAAACACAGCAAGTTCTGGGTTAAACAATGCAACTGACACAAATTATAAGTTTCTATTCCCTTAATACCTGTCAACAATTATGTGGTCTGCGAATATGCAAATTACCAAGCATTTACACCGTGTGTATTTAGTTCGGTGATGAATAATGTCAAAATTACTGGAAAACTCCTTATTCATTATATTCGTCAAAAAATTTGAATATCTTTAGTATAAGGTACTTGTACCAAATAAGGTCATGCTCTTAATAAGGCCAGTGGCGTATTTCCAGCTCACTATTAGAGACATTCGGCAGGTAGCAGTATGTACTGGTTGTTTACGATGTCTATGCACTGACCAACGCGAAACAAGAAAGCTGAAGTGCTCTTTCATAAAATTATTACTCAATTTTTGCAGCTATTGATTGCACTATAATTTCAGGTTTTCCTTTTGAATTTTACTCAGTAGATACATTCTAGATTTGAAATGCGATAGGGGGTTGTTATAGGACTCCATATAGTACGATGGCAGAACGAAAAGTAATGCCTGTTTTCCTGTAACTTTTTTAGTTTTTGACCGATTTAAAAAATTATTTCGCTGAATGAAACTATTATTCAAACAACTCTAGTTTGAGTCTAAGCAATGAAATAAGACTTTAGCACAGTAGTGTGGCAGTTTACCTAGGATATTTCAACATATTGTGCACTTTTAGGTAAAAGCACCAAATTTGACAGAGGTGGACTGGTATAATATGAACAAATTTGGATGTGGAGCCGTTGGTCAAGCGCCCCCTGGCGGCCATGGCGTCCATTTTCCAGAATGGCCGCCAGTGGGCCTGACTGACAATCCCAGCGCACTGCAACGGTAGATGGTGGCAGGACCAGAGGTTGCCAGGCTTAATCGAAGAGTTCCAGGACTCTAACCAAGACCGGACACAAGACACAAAACACCATGCGCAGTCATCAAGTCTGCAGATTATTTTCCAAAAACACGTACAGTCAATGATCAAAGTGAGGGACTCGACACCAAGGAGATCGCGCAACCTCGAGCTGTAGACGACCTCCGTCGTGCATATACAGTAAAATGAGACAGGTGCAATTCGATACCTTCGTCAGAGAACGCCTGGTGGAAAGAACGAAACCCATACTAGATCCCATCAAAAGAAACAAGCTCAAAATATTCGGGCATGCACCCTGCTGCAAAACCTCAGGCAAAGGGCAAGCAGCAAATTAAACCCCTCAGGAACGACGTGAACCTCTTCTCTTTTCTATATATCGGATGCCAGAACTGGGATGGGAATCTAGACAAATTTTTCCAACATGAAAGCCAAGCTTTCTCTCCTGCACTATCTAACGACTGTGGCATCCGGTTTGGTGTAAAGAATGATCTTCTCACTTGCCTAGAAGACTTCAGTCAACCTAGTTCTGAGGTTCCTCCAACTAGCTGCATTGTCCTAGATGGGACAGTCATCATGATGTCAAATGTAGTAATAAGTTAATAGCGATATCTTAGACTAAGAAATGCATTTTGTAAAGTTTCTTTGTCCGCTTTGTCAAACTCTGTTACCATTTCTTGACCAAGGTCTTTTACAACTTTGTTTACCGTTTTCGTGCCTTTAGGGCTGGACCTATCCTGTCCACTTTCCCATTTTTAGATTATTTTCGTCATTTTGTTGCTTCCTGTCTTGGTCTGGAAGCTTCCAGAAGCCTCTAGAACTCACAAGATGACCACTTCCTGTTTTTCCTTATAATGGGGAGCATGGTTTCTCACGAAGCCAGTATTCAGCCATTTCTGACACAGACTGCATGTCTGTATTAGGCTCTGCATTAAAGCAGTTTTACTCACTTTAGTTCTGGATTATTTCATGCATAATTATATTAAATTGAAACTTAATCATGTGCTTTTCGGCCAGGACAAATGGTGTTTTTGCCTTGAGCTTAAGACCCAATACGCGCAACAGTCATTTTCAAAAAATATTTTTTTCCAAGGTGACTTCACAAAGAGAGTGGAGCTTCTCTGCGGGTAGCGAATTGACACACTCAACAATCCAGTTGTAGAAGCCTGCTACAGCAAAAACCTTTTACGGATATGCCCATAAAGTTTTTGTGCCTCACATACTCTAAAAATTTCATCAAGCCATGTGACTGGACCTGTGTGGGACCGCTACATTACAAACTCGTTGAAGGGTACAGCAAGACCCAAGCGGGGAAATGGGATGAGAAAACGAGCGGTGGGTGGTTCAACTATACCCGAGAACTGGGCCAGCTTCCCAGAGTCGACAAAAACAAGACAGGGCTGCTCATCTCCCTCTCTGACGTCCTCTATGACTCATTCCAGCTTGCAGGCAAGGAGCTGGTCATCACTAAAGGAGATGTCTTGAATAAGCCACCACTTCTGGATACTTCAGCACTGGCTCCTTGCAACTATGAGGAGGCCGACACCCACATTATGTCAAATGCCGCCCACGCTGCTCACAATGACCAGAGTCGACGCTGATGTAGTTGCCCTGGCAGTGGCTCTGGCACGCACCTTGAACGAGGAAACCGAAGTGCGGGTGTCCTTTGGATTGGGGAAGAAGTTCCGCTTCTTAGCAGCCCATGAGATTTCTCTGGCTCTGGGTCCTGAAATAGCTCACACACTACCGATGTTTCATTCTTTGACTGGTTGCAACAGTCTCCTGCTTCGCTGGACATGGGGAAAGGATAGCATGGGCAGTGTGGACAGTGCTACCTGAGCTGACCCAGACACTCACTATTCTCTCCACTGCACCAGATTGTATTAATGAACATGCCATGCACACCATTGAAAGGTTCATCGCGCTGCTTTATTACAGAACAAGCACAGAAACCGATATCAACAAGGCACGTTGCAAACTGTTTGCAAGGAAAAGCAACGTCCTGCTGATCCCACCGACAACGGCAGCCCTGGAGCAGCACGTCCGAAGAGCAGTACATCGGAGCTGACATTTCTGGGGTCAGGCCCTGGTTCCCGCACCAACTGACTGGGGTTGGAACAAGACTAACAGCGTATATGAACCTCTCTTAACAACACTACCTGAAGCATCCAAGATCTGCAAGGAGCTCATCTCTTGCAAATGCAAAGCCTGTATGAAAAAGTGCAAGTGCAAGAAGGCTGGTCTGGAATGCACGCCACCGTGTGCTTGCAAAGGGGAGTGCTCTGAGAACTGAAGTTGCATTCTTAAAACGAACGTTTTCAACTGGCAGAATACTGGGACTGTAACAGTTTTTTTTATATTTTGATTAAATATGGTATGACTTGTATAGGGGAGACCGGGGCGAGTTGATGCACTTTTTTATTATTCCAAATTCAAGAATTTGGTCGAAATGTAGGTTATCGCCAATAATTGCCTTTAACAGAACATACCTTTTAGGTCATTTTCATATATTTGTTTGAATTTTAAAAGTTTTAGGTAACCCGAGTCGAAATTAAAAATCTATTTTAGATCTGGAAGCCCTATATTTTAGGGGTACCAGAGGTAAAATAGAATCTGAATTCTGTATGCTCCTAATATATTTTAAGACTCTGATTTGATGCTGGAAACCTGAGTTACTTCCGTTTTAGGGACACTAGTATTAAATTAGCATTTAAGATTCGGAGCCGGTAGAATTATCCCGAGTCGAAATTTAAATTCTATTTTAGATCTAGAAGCCCTAAATTTTAGGGATACAAGAGCTAAAATAGAATTTTAATTCTGTATGCTCGTAATATATTCGGAGATTCTGATTTGATGCTAGAAACCTGAGTTACTTCCGTTTTAGGGACATCAGTATGAAATTAGGGTTGAAGATTTATGGCCAGTATAGAATTATAAGCATTAAAGCAGCGCCAAAGTACCGAATAATTTTAGGGGCATCAGTACTAAAATAGAGTTTACACCACACAAATTTATTGTATTAACTTAAAAATACATTTCATAAAAAATTGTGTTTATGTGATCACTCTTCTGCATTGGGAAATTTCTTTTTCTGGAATCAGTCCCAATAGGTGCTCCTATTTTTCGATTCTATAATGAAGAAAAAAATCTTGTTATAAGCGTATACATATAATAATGCCACTTGTTATTATTGTACTAGTAAGTATCGATACAAGTATCAATCGCTTTCGTTTTTCCTCAAGAAAACTCTGTACAAAGGATTTAAATTACATTGTCATGAATATACAGTAGCACCAAAAGTGTTTGGTTAAACTTGTTTCAAAATGTAACTTTATTTGTACTGCACCAAACAGGTTCATTTTTTAATATGATATGTAGTCTGCATTAAGTTTATTATAAACCCA
>WWPM01009343.1:0-10493 GCA_023279145.1 Glomeris maerens | reverse complement strand
AAAAGCATGACAGGATTCACAGCCACTTTTCCTTTGCTTGTCTTAGGATGGTTTGTAACTTTTTCCAGAGAAACCACTGCATCTTTACGTTTGAAATATATGTTTTGGAAATTTCCATTCACAATTCTAGACATCCCTGCGGAGCCAATTTCATGGGACAGATGGCAATTGGCATTTTCACTTTCTATCACTCCACTGCTTATGGACATAATGTAAAAAACTGCAGAAAAAGGATTGTGGCAAGACATCCACTCAGTGAGTTTGTTAACGTTGTTATCGTCCCGGCAAACTTTGGATGATTTCATGTCAACATGTTGTTCTGTTGTTGCAGATGCACTGCCGCAGCAGTTTTCAAGTTCATCACATACACTCTATAGTGCAGTTAAGCCCAGAGCCCAGCGAATAAGAACACTGTCTGTTATTTCTTGTCCACGAGTCAACCCCGACCAGAACTTGTCGGATCGCCTAATAGTGAAGTGGCCGCAAGTTGTAAATTTGTTAAATTCATTAGGATTCATATTCTATTGAAGAGCTGGCATATCTTGCAAGTATAAATGAGCACATTTTGCATAGTGAAAGTGACCACATGCATTGAAATAAGGAATTATTTCCTGAAACAGTGTTGAGGAGAAGCTGTCAATTGCCGATCCTTTCTGCTTTAACGGTTTCATCAATATACCCATCCGAAAATATTGGACCCACAATTTCACTGTACATTCAGTATTCTCTAATCTTTCCAGTTCTTCGTTAAATTTAGCATTGACAGTCTGGAAATACAGATTGGATGAAGAGGTAAGGATCACACATCTGTTGTCATCAAAAATCATAGCATCCTTTGCAGCACATTCTTCATCAGTCATTTGAATGGCATCAAATATTGTTTAGATAAAGCCCGATGTACTAAAATATGGGCTCCTTAAAGGTAACCTGAAATGGCAATTTTCGACATTTTTTAATATTTATGAAATTTGAAGGAAATGCTATATTCCACAGAATGTGGGACCTTCCTGCAAATTTTTAGAATTTCCAAACTGTAAGCAGTTGAATCTTCTACAGTGGAGTGACAGTTAGCAGGTGTAGATAGGGAGATACATCTGCTGAGTGTCAAATTCTTACATGTATAGGTGCTATCTGTAGCAGTACAAGTCCCGAGCAATAGCGAGGGAGAAGAGCGGATCGTGCACCTGTGCTTTGGAAATGACCCCAGGCGGTTTTTACAACCAGAAACCGAAAACTTAAAAGTCGCGTAGGCCTACTGAAAAATTTACACGTGCTCTAAACTGTTTTGAGATAATATGTTTCCAATAGCGAGATTAAGGTTAACGGAACGTGTACGCGTGTGACGTCATAGCAAGCCGCGCAAATCAGTCGCGTACGTTGTGTGAGCTGTGCTAAAGTCTCACGGTGCACATAGAACGTGATCAACTTACGACGCTTTTACTAAAAGATTTGTAGAATGGCACAGCATCATGGGAAGCCACCTTGCAGCCACACCCGACCAGCACATCGTGCATGCAAATCTGGCATTCGCCCAAATGTAAATAAAATGTTTTAACAGACTTTTTTAGTTTTAAATAAATAGTGATAATTACACTGGTCAACAAAAAAATTCTTTAAAAGCATCAGGAATGAAATCACTTGTTTCTAAATCAATTTTTTGCGCTGATTTCTAATAAACCTTTAGTTTTTTTCAGCACGTCTGGTTGTTGAGCTATTTTGAACTCCTGTTTTCGTACATTTTACGATTCACAGTATATAACTCACTAGTCAACAAAAAGAACTTTTTTCGTGAATCCAAACAAATTGAGATGATTCACATCTAAAATGATACGCTGATTCCGAAAATAATTATATTTTTCCCTATCACGTCTAGATGAAGAGACATATTGCAATCTTTATTTTACATAAAATGTACAGGATTGTAATCTGTAAGTAAGGTTTTGTATATTTAGAAATACAAAAAACCGTTCATATTTAAAAATGTTTACATCAATTTGTAGACAGAACAACTACCTATTTTTCTACATAATTCCATTCTGGTCGATGCATTATTGTAGGTGATGTAAAAGTTTTTGTATTACCAGCTTGCCTGGTTTTACATTGACATGTGAAAAATGTTACAGGCCTACAAAATGATACAAAAATTAATCGAATGAAATGCAATTACAGTCAAAGCCGGTTAACGTGGCCACATCCGTCCTACCTGATTTGGCCACGTTAAGCGAAATGATTTTTTTTAAATGATAAAATCACTACATCGATCTTTCTAACATCGTTTTATCGGTACATGGATAATTTACCACATCAGAATATTTGTTGTCCATTTTTAAATGTTAAGGCTACGGCATGCAGAATTAGGGCTCGGAGGGGTCCCGTTTGGAACCTCGTTTTTGACACCTATGGCCCCAATAAATTTCAAAAAATTAGGCGAAAGAGTATAGTGTATGTTCTACACCCTAACATAGAGATTTTTCTAATACATTGAGCCAAACCGGAGTTACAAAAATTGAAAAAATGGCTATTTTGAATTGGCTTTTGACTTGGTTTGGAACCCCCCATTATGTAACAAATCACAGTAATCAAATTCCAAACCAATACAAATGTAGCACACACTATTCTGCACAACCTAACGTAAACAGTTTTTTGATTTGAAAGCTACTTTTTCTGCAAACAATAAAAACCTGTGAAAATGCGCAGTTTTTCATCGGGAAAAATTTCTCCTTGCATCAGCGCCCCAATCGGCAATTTGCGACAACACGGTTGTCGGCCCGTGATTGGCCGCCAATCACGGGCCGACCGATCACAGCCGAGCGACGCCAGCGCCTCCACATTCTGAAAACCAAAGCAAAATCCAACATGGGATTGCCTTAATCAAGATTAAGAAATAGTAATTTACAATTTGGGTTACTTAATTGTATGGAAACAGATTTGGAATAATCCATGTCCACAACCATGTGCTATTAGACATGACACACGAATGCTCTTGGTGAGCCGAAACATGTAAGTTTGTGTCTTATGGAACCTACTTTGTGGATATGGATTATTCCAAATTTGTTTTCTAATTCAGATGTTCCATAAAGAAAGTCTGTATTCATTTTCAGAGAAAGTCCCAGATATCTCGTTGACGGAGGGATGCATTGTGCACAGCATGCCATGAAATTGCCCATGGGGAACAATCAGTCGCTATTTTGTGCAAAACTTTCAAAATCTCTTTTGGCAACTGTGTGAAGAATGTTTGCCTACCCACAATTTACATAGCATAATGGGGTTTTGTGGCCACGCTAACCGGCTTTTTGCCAAGCTAAGCGGAGCTTCCAACATGCAAAACACTGCGTTTGATCAGTTCTAGGTCATTCTGGCCACCTTAGCCGGCGGCCACGTTAAACGGCTTTGACTGTATATAGAAAAATAGAGAGATGTTCTAGCTGAAAATTGATGGAAACATTTTTGAAAATGAGTGTTTCTTTGTACTTAAAAAAATATGAGGCATTACTTTACAGAATAGTCTCATACAATGGCATATTCACGCGATTTTAGAATTATTATTATTTCCTTTATTTCACCCCTCATCAAGGGATCGAAAGAGGTACAACATAAAACAAAAAAATAAAGATAAATAAATAAGCAGCACACAGACTGCGCAACTTAACATAACATAATACAATTAACCTAACATAACATAACATAATTACCATAACATTAACATAATTATAACATGACCATCACATTAAATCACTCTGTCTCTTTCCCCTGGTCCTGTTTGCTGGGCTCCTTTCCCTTCCCTAACTCCGCCATCCATTTTATCAGGGTGTGTATCCCCCGCCCCTCAAAATCTAACACATCTTCTAACCTCCCTTCTCTCTCTCCCACCGCCTTCAAACATTCCCCTAAATGCTTCAGAGTTTCTACGTCTCGATTACACTTTCTACATAATTTTTCCATATCTGTTCTCCAATATTCCACTGCTCTGGCCACCGATCCCACCCTAAATCCAGCTATCACTCTTTTATCTTTAATACTTAATTTCCGGCTTTTAAAGAAGGCTACCTGGCCTACCCTTGGTTTTATTGTAATATAAAACGGATTATAAGTTGAAGTCCTCATTCTCTCCTCCCTTCTTTGCTTCTCACTATCGTCAATTCTCTGACGAAGTTCCCTCTCTACATCCCACCTTAAGCTTTCCAGATGCCCAATCTCTTCTTCGCTTAACCCTATACTTCCTAACGCCTCTTGTTTGCCCTTCCTCCATTCCTCTATCTTCATATTAGTATTACTCCCTCTTCGCCAATTAATACAACTATATAACCACCTCTTTTCCTCTCCGCTCAGTACGTGATTTTAGAATTATATCTTCTATATTATGAAGATTGCACTTTTATAAAATGTAATGTATTTTCTTAAAAATGCACTTTTTAAGATCACTTCTTATACACAGTTCTGCTTAACCTGACAAGAAACCAGGAGTAATTGTAAAACAAATTGTCATGTGATTGAAAGTTTTAGATTTAAAATTCATTTTCTACATTTCACTTCGGATAAACAGCATGTAGTAAACATTGGGTAGTGTAGTTTCTTATGTCTAAATGAAGATTTTTGATGGATTTTTGAAAAAAATAAACATTTGAACACTTTCTTGGTATAACTAAGCACCTATGTTCGCTGCATACTAGAAGAAAAACCGCATTTTTTTTCACTTGTTGCATTATAAGTTTTATAACTCGTACACTACTCATTTGTCGACATAAATCGTTACTGCCTTTGTTAAAGTAAATTACATTTTACAACAATCTAGAAACAACCGCAGCTTTGTATGTCCTATGGTTTCCAAGATAGGACACTTCCAAAGTGGCGATTTTGTAAAAGAAAAATGACAATTTGAAGTAGTGCTCTTCTTTTGGGCAAAATATCAGCATAACTGCTCATACTACAAGAAACGTCACATGGAGTACACTTGTAGTATGTATCATTGGCTTTCATTTAAGCACAAAAACGATTCTGCAGACCCAACAGGTCTCTTGCAATCGTAAAACAAGTGAAAATTGGACTTGTGTACAGAAATCCCATCATTAAAAAAAGTGTGACGTGATAGAAAGATTTAGACTTCAAATTCGTTTTCTAGATTTCAAAACACTTCAGAAAAACATTAAGTTGTACCGGATGCAAAAATCGTGTTGACCAGTGTTATTATATTGATTTCGAACCCAATAACATGCATTCTATTATAAAATTATCTTCATTTAAACGATTAAAATTAACCACGTAGGTGAAAACGTGTAATCGCCTGCTTACACGTTGAAACCGCTCTGAAGAGGCGAACGAGTGACGTCACGGACACGTCACACAGGGCTACGTGTGTGTCTCACGTTCCACGCAAAGCAAGCGGCGTCACTTGCTCCTTACTCGTACACGTTCCGCGAACCGTTATCTTTCTAATTCTTGGAGTCAACATCATTGAGTGACGTTATCAACTCGACTGCGCACGTGCAAACATTTCACTCTTTACTCCAATTTGTCTCCAAATATCTCATAAAACAATTATTAAAAAAAAAACAAAAAGTAGTTTCTTTATTTTGTCGTGATTGTTCTATAGTCATTTTAAGGGTATGTTACAAAACGTTATCAGGGCACCTTTAAGCTCGAGAGTACACGTGACCAGATAGCATTTTCTCCAGACTGTTCTTCACATACATATATAGAAGACAACACTTCCTTCCAACCACCACCAGCCATAATGAACCCAATGACAATCTTCAATCTTGGATCTTGGCTACTGCAAACTACATCATGTGCTTTTAAATACAGGATGTAACAGATAAAGTTCCCCAGCCAATTATCTCAGGAACGGTAAGTCCATGAAGAAAAATTCTTTGACTGGCATAACGAAATGACATGTAGAGATTCCGGAAATGCCATTCCGGATGACCTTGGACGCCGTCTTCAAGGTCATCCGCCGTCTATCTCGGAAACCGTTACAGACAGATGGGTAGTTCCAATTGGAAACTTGTAGGCCATCATGGAATTAGTCAGAATACGCATAGAATACATTTTTGGATGTTCAACAGGAAGCTCTGGAGGCGGTTGCGTCCGGTCGCAGACATTTCAATTTGTACTGCAGGAAAGCGACGCGACGCATGAATGATGCAGTACATAACAAGACAGTGACACAGGTGTATCGATAGTTTATAACAATCTGAAAACAAATACCAATTAATGCAAATTTTGAATGCAAAAATTGAAGCGCGTCCTATTCCTATGCCATGAGTTTGACAAATGGGAAACTACGTATGTTTGTATGAACACAGATATTACTGTCGTAATGCATATTAAAAATGTGCACAATTTTGCATAACTGCTGAAGGCGGACATTTTGAATATGCATTACCAAAATAATTATTGTTTACATACATACTACATACGTAGTTTCCCATTTGTCAAACTCATGTAATTGGAATAGGGCTTCCTGTTGAACATCCAAAAATGTATTCTACGTGTATTCTGACTAATTCCATGAAAGCCTACAAGTTTCCAATTGGAACTACCCATCTGTCTGTAACGGTTCCCGAGATGGACCGCGGATGACCTTGAAGACGGCGTCTAAGGTCATCTGGAATGACATTTCCGTAATCTTCACATGTCATTTCCTTATGTCGGTACCGGAATTTTTCTTCATAAACTTAAAGTTCCTGAGATAACACTGGTCAACATAAGAATTTTTTTCTTTGAAATAAAGGGCGTTTCTTATGTTTTTTAGTACGCCGAGTTCGAAAATGTTAAGATTTTCCCTCTATCACGTAAGGATTTTACGCAATTTGGAAATGAAAGTTTATAATATACATATAACACATATGTAGAAGTTTAGCATCACTTTAATTCAAATACATATGAGATTAAGGTGAAATTACATATTATTGAAGAAATCATGCATGCAAATTTATATTGTATTGTCAAAGATCTTTATAATTACCTAATTTTCTTGCCCTGAAAGCTTCATTTGTAACTTTTTCATGCGTACCGCATCTGTGTTTTCCTTGATCAGCATCCAGCTGGATACAACGATCATATTAACATTCCATCGTCCTTTATACCTCTTCTACAGTTCCTTAATGGCCTGATGACACCTCTCTCCTTGTTCTTGCATCATGGCCCCGATATTTTCCGGGAAGTAATCCAGATGCGAGTTTAAAAAGTCTACATTCGAGCTCACTGAGCGGCCCAATGCTTGGTGGTTCTTCAATATGTTTTTGACTGTGTTCTTGAATTTAGTCAAGGATTCTGTCTCTTAATATACTTCGATATTTTTTATTGCTAAGAAACTTTGTGGCTTCAAGAACATTATTGAAAACATGTTGAAGAACCTTCAAGCATTGGGCCGCTCAATGAGCACGAATCTCCGCTTTTTGAACTTGCATCTGGATTACTTCCTGGAAAATATCGGGGCCATGATGCAAGAACAAGGAGAGAGGTGTCATCAGGCCGTTAAGGAACTGTAGAAGAGGTATAAAGGACGATGGAATGTTAATATGATTGCTGTATCCTGCTGGATGCTGATCAAGGAAAACACGGACGCAGTACACATGAAAAAGTTAGAAATTAAGCTTCCAGGGCAAGAAAATTAGGTATTATGAAGATTTTGGACAATACAATATAAATTTGCATGCATGATTTCTTGAATAATATGTTATTTCACCTTAATCTCATATGTTTTTGAATTAAAGTGACGCGAAACTGCTATATGTGTTATATGTATATTATAAACTTTAATTTCCAAATTGCGAAAAAAACCTGTGTAATTGGCTAGGGAACTTTATCTGTTACATCCTGTATAATGGCTGGTCAAAATGTAACTACACAACTTTACTAATGAATAGATGTACAGTGTTTCACTTCAATAAGAGATGTCAACACCGTGTCATAATGGCTTGGTAAAGAATTTATAAATGGCATACAAATAATTTTGGAAGTTTCATAATGTTAGTCAGCTGTCACCTCCTCCATAAAGCCATTCCATCCAGGTATTGACTTGCAGCTTGACCACTTTTCATAGAACCACATCAAATCAGATGAAGATGGCACGGTTTCATTTGTTAGAGGGTGATTACTTTCTGTGTCTTTAACAGTTATAGCTTCTCAGCCACAGTTCCTCTTTCCATGGAAAACTTGCATTGCAACAGAACCAAATTTTTGTAACGATTGGTCCGATGTGAAATTTGTCACACGTTTAATTTTTTCCTCTGGGATCACAGAGGTACCTCGAGTTACGGATATGATTCCTCCCATCGCATGAGGTGTACCTTCACCATTGAAGGTGTGGACATAAAAGTCAGCATTATCAATGATGAATTGATAGAATGCATCTTCTTTGAATAATATGCCTGGGTGAACAATGGCAGATAGCTCAAATAGACAAACTTCATCATAACTTGAAGATAACCGGAGTGATGACACCATATTTATTAGCCGTGATTTAATATCTCTTATACAAGTAAGCACCCACGCCACTGAGAAGTGATGACACAAAAGGCCGTCGTCTTACTGCTGATATTACAGTAGAGTCCCGGTTGTCCGATGCTTCATGTTAACCGTGGTGCACGTCACAACCGAGGGCTTTATGTTAACCGCGATATCACTGCGGTTAAACCGGAAATACTCGGATAAACCGCTCGGATAAGCCGAACTTTGGGTGCCGTCATTGTTTTGCCACGCCCAACAAAGATTCAGTGGCTCCTTAGACAGCAGAGCACATGTAAATTTGTTTATACAGGGTCTTTCTTTTACGACTCAACAATGGACGAGATTTGCCCAGGTTGCAGTTTTCCCAACATGGCACCACTGCGTTTCTATTGATGAATTACGTTGCCGAATGTCGCCGAATTACACTTGACACTCTTACAAATGTCCGAGCAGCTTTTGCAGACCGGCTGTACCACTGCTTGACGAACAACGGCGGTCACTTTGAACACAAACTAGTATAACATTGCGATTCATTTAGGCTAGAGAAATTTCTTCCTATGATGTTTCACCCCAAGAAAACAGTGTTCATCACTTCCACTCGCGAGATGAAGGCCACTCGCATGCCATTATTACGTGGGCAATAAAATCCAATAATATTTCCCCCATTTTTGGACGATAATTTGTTCAATTGCGCGTGCGGGGTCATGTTGGGAAAACTGCAAACTGGGCAAATCTCGTTGTCCATTGTTGCGTCTTAAAAGAAAGGCCCTGTATATGTGTAGTTAAATACATAATACGTACCTACGTACAGTACGTAGTATGTACAATGTGTAAATTGTTTTTTTTTACTATTCCCTGTGTTTTCCTTTTTTTATTATCCGCGGTAGGCTGCGCCCCGAACACCCGCGGGTAATCGAGACTCTACTGTACTGGCAAGGGAAAATTCTGAACTTGATATTTTAGTTTCAGGATTAAATTTGGAATGATGTTAGGGGAGGATGAGTGGATGACACACGTACAATTTTAGATCAGACCTCTATGGAGGAGTGGAGAAAAAGTGGCTTTTTGGGAACAAAATTGCATAATTGATTCCACCACTGAAAAGAAGGTGGCAGCGCACTGGAAGCCTGTTTCAGCACGGGAAGAGGGCGTGGCAGGGGGCGGAGCCCGCTGTTAACAAAGTGTCAGGGGTGGAACTAACAGAGTTGTTATATCAGCGTATATTGATACCTCGATCTATGTGAACATATGCGAATGCCATTAAAATACAGCATAACCTGCTTAAAGCGTGTCTCGCATACAACGAAATCCCGCCTTTTGCAAACAAACCAAATTTAACCAATTGAAAACAGGCCTTTGCAGTGTTAAAAACACCGCTCATAAAAAAAATCTTGTTTCTAAGCAGATATTTTGTGGAATTTCATTTATAAAGTTTTTCCAACCCGAAATTTGCATTAGTGAGGCCTCCCATTTCCAACAGACCAATATCACAGACTTCATAAAGTCTGTTTAGCATTCAATTTCGAAGTTTAGATTTTAAGATTTATGCTTTAATTGTACACTAGTCTGGCCAAGGCCTAATTAAGATTTACTGTGTGCACTGCGTACCAAAATATCAACACATTTATTGATAGTTAAGCTGAAATTTTGTGCTAATATGTGAAATATAATCAGGTATATTGCTGCCAAATTTAGTGAATTTCTGGGAAGTTTTCGCTAAGATATTAATAAATAAAATACATTTTGGAAATTGTGTTCTGTGAATGTAATAAAAATTTCTGGCAACGGCGTGTTTAAATTAATAGTACTTACAAGTAAGGCTTACTTACTGTAAAACGCTGAACTTGGTAAATCTTTGCTGGTTTGTAGAGAATTTAATGGCGATTCCAACGGTGTATATAACTTGAATGACAAACTTCGCGAACCTAAGTTACGAACCTCCAAAGGTAGGTAAAGAATTGTCTAAACGATACCACCAAATTTCCATCGATACATCGAAAATACAGTGAAATTCGTTCCGAAGATTCCTATTGGCTGATGGG
>WWPM01009342.1:0-10476 GCA_023279145.1 Glomeris maerens | reverse complement strand
TGTACGGAGAATGTGGAAGAAACGCAAGAAAAACAGAACGAGTTTACGCAGAGAGGTTTCCAGGCTTGAGGCATCCAAAACACAATACCATTTCAAATGTTGTTACTAGACTGAGAGAGACTGGAGGTTTCAAAGCAGCTCCCAGAACAGGAAGACCTAGAACTGCAACTGCAGAGACGACAGAAGCCGACGTACTGGCGTACGTAAGTATGCATCCACACGCAAGCCGAAGAGCCATCGCAGTACAGAGCGGGATCTCGGCAGGCTCTGTTGACCGAATCCTGCACAGACACAACTATGTCCCATACCACGTGAACCTGAAGAAGAGCATGCAGCCAGCTGATTTTGACTACCTGCAGAGGGAAGACTTCTGTAACTGGCTCTTGGTGATGCAGGCATGCTTGCTTGATGAATATCGCCAACGTAGTCGGGGTTTTGGTAACAAGCTCTCGATGCATGCACTAAACATTTCTCATGCATTCAAACAATCCTATACTATGTAATTATAATAGTCATTTCATTGGAATCTTTTGCAGTTATCGTTTAAGATTTGTATCATTTCCACATGGGTATTGGGATAGCAGATATTAACTTGATATTATTCATTGTCAAAATTGTGTAATAATGGTGTTGAGTTTCTCCGAATTTCGCCCATAGGCTTCCATGTACTTCGATTTTACAGAAACTACGATTTACTGAATTTATTTTGGCAACGCTAGAGTTAATTAAATCGAGGCCTGATTGTACGCAGAATTGAAAATAGTACGTACAATATAGTGGGTTTTTAACGACTAAGTTACTGCCCGTTTTTATATTGATTGGCTATACAAGAAGCGAATAGCCATACCATGCAATTTTAAGTGGATTTGTGTAATAGGCACAACGAGACCAACTGTTTCTTTTTAGCTACTACAAAGGAAAAACTATTTGCACACGTAGTAACTATAAACTGTTACATTAAATTGATGCATGCCTAAATTAAAGTGTACTTCATGGGATACAGGAGATGCAGATATAAATGAATAATCGTGATAACGCAATAAAACGGGTGTACTGTTATTTTTTATTTTACAGGATGATGACAATTCCTTCCTCAGCAAGGTCATGTGGACATCGGAAGCCAAATTCACGAGTGACGATGTGGTTCACTCGAACAACCTTCAATACTGGTCACCTCACGAACAACATCTCATGCCAGTTGACCAGGCAAGACCGATGCAAAACAAATGGTCAGTGAACGTGTGGTGCGGCATCTGGTGCGACTTCATCATTGGGCCAGTGTTCTATGATGAACCGATGAACGGCGAGAGATACTTGCAGTTCTTGCAGAACACTGTAGGAAGCTGGCTGGAAAAAATGCCACCGGAGATAATGCCATCCATATGGTTCCAACACGACAGGGCCCCGCATCATAACTTGTGCACGGTACGTAACTGGTTGGATGGTAAGTTTGGAGCCAAGTGGATCGGTCTGCACGGTCCTGTCGAATGGCCTCCGCGGTCACCAGATCTCAGTCCGGTGGACTTTTTCATGTGGGCGCACATAAAAGAGAATGTTTACTTCACTCATCCAGCAGATCAAGCCGATCTGAGATTCCGCATCACCAACGTTTGCCGTGGAATCGATGCCGAAATGACACGAAGAATGCGAATGAACCTTATTGAAAGACTTCAAAAATGTGTAGCTGCTGGAGGCCGGTATTTTGAGAACACAGAGTGAACGAAATGAGAAATGCTTTTATTGTCGTTCGATATGGTCACTCTCTGTTCGAAGTTATTGCTATGGCGATTATGAGCCTAACAAATCCCTTCGTGTCAAAAGTTCCAATCACGGTTTGTTCCCGCAATAATGTCCAATGGGATATATGGCTTGTTCTGGCAGATATGTACGTTTCCTGATATCTAGTTGAATCGGTCGATCAATGGGCATTAGTTGAGTAAGGCCAGGCGTTGAAGTTAAGGCCATGCAACACGAATTGAGAAGGTTCCATTCTGTTTTGCTTGATTTGTGCGGCGGCCAGTTATTGTACCTGCTGTAGGTCAGGTTATACTCCCCGTCTTGAACACACTGGCTGCCATACATTCATCACAGTCGAATGAGGACCTATCTTGGCAATCGGGCCAAACCTGGCGATCTGAGTTACTGTTCTGAATAATTTTTTTTGTATCTTCAGCGGTTTAAGTTTTAAAGATTTAGCCACACAAAGAGAGTCTTTAGCTTGACCTATCTGCGTATTTATTTTTTATCATATTTATGACTAGCCATTATACATGTTTTCAAGACGGGTTGGTATAATCCGACTTCTTCAGTAGGTACAAAAACGACCCTCTGCGCTTAACACAAGCAAAATAAAATGGGACGTTTTCAATTCGTATTGCATGGCCTTTATAAAACTTATACTATTTTATAAAAAGTTGAGTTCGACAAATTGTTTTGATTGTAAAAATAATTAATGAGCAGCAGATATGCGCATTTGTTGCCAGTACTTGTTAGCTCGACACGTTATTCATGTTGAGTATCATGTGTGAGAATTGATGTTTGATTCAATTGTAATAATTAAATGCTACATTAATTTATGCACGAGTACTCTTATTACAGCAATATCATAAGCTGAAATAAGTTCTTATGTAATGCTCCGTAAAATGAAATGTGTGATATACGTACTTGAGATTTCAAACTTAAATAGAACAAAAGAAGTGTGCAACGTTCATTCTACAATTTCATATATAGATATAACAGGGGAGGGGGTGGCAGGAAATGTGACGCATTTAGTATTGGGGGGGGGGGGGGGGTCTTCCAAGTGTACAGTCAGGGCTCCCAATTGAAAACCTGAAAACTTGGGTTAAACCCGCATTTTGTGAAGAAATTTAGCTACTTTGTATGTAAAATTTGAATACCAGTGTACAGTAAAAGAACAACTTGTTATTTGTTAAATATATAGTAAAATAGAAATTTTGATGAATTGGCTAAGGGGCCGTCCATAAATGACGTCACGCACTTAAGGGGGGGAGGGGGTTCAAACATTTGTGACGATGTGTGACGACGGGGGAGGGGGGGGGGGTTTCAAAAATATGACGTCACATAACCAAGAACGGGCGTTTTCGGCAATTCATACTGTCTGGGTCGCCAGAATGTGTGACGGCATCTCTGGGCTGTGTCTGGCACCAATTTATCCGGTTTGCCGAACACAATTATCTGTTACAGCTGGAATATTCAAAATGGCGGATTGCGTGTCTTGCAGTTGTGATGGTATTCACAAACAACTTTCTTCTTTCTTTAATTCCAGTTTTTAAATATAACTACGTAGTTAAATGGATCAAATTAGACTACTACATTTGATTCAACAATTTTTATGTACCTTTATATAGTAATTTGTGCATCCCTAATTTGGTCAAATGGCACGAAAATCGCGACCCTTTATATTCGACCAAACATTCGATGGGGGCCGCCATCTTTTTATCTGAGTGAGCCAGGCAACAATTTTTGTCTGACACGGCAGCCACAGAAAATGACGTCACTCCTCAGACATTTGATTTGCCGAACGAAAAACCTGTTTTGATCTCCGAGGCCCACATGGATTGCAGAATAATTTATCTGGCCAAAGCTCAAGATATCTGGCGACAATGTGAATTGCCAAAAACTCCCAATATAAATGTTCCCTTTAAATAAATATTAATGTTAATTCCATTTGAAAAAAATTGTGGGGGGGGAAGCGGTTTGTGACGTCATATTTGAGGGGGGTCTGACATTTTGTGACGAAGTGTGACGAGGGGGAGGGGGGGAGTCCAAAATCTGTCAAAATCGCGTGACGTCATTTATGGACGGCCCCTAAGTCAATGTGTACGTACGGAGGGGGGGGGTTTGGGTTGAGAGTGTGGCGCCTGCATACGGAAGGGGGGGGGGGGATGTAAAATTGGCTAAAAATGAGTACGAATGAAATGGACGACTCCTAAACATAACTGCATGTACGTAATGAGATGGCGTTTTTTAAAAATGCCGCTATAGATATACTAACTGATTTTTTTGTTCAGCAGCGCACTCTCTCGTCAAATTTTGGTACTGGAACCTCGCTCGCATGTCGCGAATACTGTGGGTCAGAGGCAATGTTATTATAGAAGTATACAGGTTGGCTCATTCCTCTGTCGAGCAGTGATTGGCTGCAGCACTGCGTCCGCAGTGACGCGACAAGTGGGCGGTACCAAGAGCTCTTCCAATTCCAATGATGTTCCGTAGTTCCGAATGTGCGGTTGCCGCTATAACATTCCGCTAATAAGCTTTGTTTTGAATTCATTATACGCACACAAAACCAGAAATAAAAAATAATAAATTGAAAATTTTAATGAATCGACGTTTTACAGAGATCTGAGACGAAAAATGTGGGGGCGCATTTTGATTTTCTGATTATGTATGCAATGTAACGCGCCCCCACGTTAATTTGCAGTTTCAGATGTACGTAAAACGTTGATTTATTAAAATTTGTATTTTATAATTTATAGTTTGTGTTTGTATTCGAATTTTGCAATCGGAGACACGAAAGCAAGCCAATAGAAACGTGGGAATGGAATTAGCACAAAACTCACTTGGTTAGGAATACAGAAAAAAGCGAGGTGTGGCGAACACCGCTAGATGGCGTCACTGCGTGGAAAACGTTCTGAACATTCGATTTTTCATCCGTAATGACGTCACGGGACAATCCATTTTGGCGGGAAGAAGGAACGAGCCCCCCTGGTCAGAGGCTTCGAGTAATTGACGCCTTCGGTCGCATGCATAGTGTCAGAAAAATTTGGTCTCTTCATTAATATTCCTTTAGGGAAAAAGAATGAAAGGTTGTTAAATGAACTATATTTTCCTAATTTGATGGAATTTGCTAACACCCTATATTTTTATTATATCCCAATAATGAAGTCCTGTCGATTGAAATAATAGATGTCTGATGAACGATGAGCGAATCGACTGTCGCAAAAGATGTGGTTGATTTTCTTCAACCCTCTTCAAATGGCAAGGTTGCCGAACGAAGTGCAAATAATATGCGTAGTCCACCGGAGAAGCAGACTTCGACGGCATCGGCAACCGGTTATTGTTATAGAAATTTTTGGTAAAATTAACAGTCGAATTGCAATGACATTAATTTTGAAATGCAACAGGGAATCCTCGGAACAAGGTTGCTTTGAAACCTGGCAGATCTCTGTTGGATTGGATTCGCCTTGGTCATTCAAGCAAGGACTTGACGGGAGTTAAAGGCCATGTTCTTGAAGTGACTCCTGACGAACTGATGCAACATAATCAGCGCCATGACGCCTGGACTTGCCTACGAGGTTATTTTCTAAGAAACAACAGTATAAGAACTGTAACTGGTATTCATGGACGAATGGAAAATCCAATTGATTTTGTTGTTGTCACGCAAACAGGGAAAGTTTATAATATTACATCATACATGGAGTTTCATCCTGGTGGAGAAGAAGAATTGATGAAAGCAGCTGGGAAAGATGCAACAGAATTATTTAATGAAGTTAGGGTCTCAAGTCTGCTCTTTTATTATTTCTGCTTGAATTTTAAATCATCAGGGACTGTTTCGTCTGAATTTTGTAGATTCATAATTGGGTGAATGCTGAATCGATGCTTCAGAAATGTTTTGTGGGTTACTTGAATGTAACTCCATTGAGTATCATTACAAATCCTATTATGAATATGATCCGTCCGCATAGCGAAAATACATCTGCAGCAGTTACCAAAGGTTATATGGAATTACACTTTAGTTATAATATCTTCTTTAAGCATAAAGGATAAATCTGTGAAATTTTTATAAGGGCAAACTTGTGAATGTTTAAATACATGCTTTCATTGTGCAGTTTAGTTTTGGTGTATGTTACAAGATAAAATATTTTGTGTTCCATTACAGCCATTAATCCTCCTCTACCTCCTGCAGTACTTGCAAAACCAAAGTCAGTTTTTCCTAATGTCATACGTGTTTTATTTCCTCAAGATCGTTTCTTTACCTCAGAATTTGTTAATTGTAGGTTTACATGGTCCCAGTCTTCGTGTTCGGTCCGATTACACATTATGGTTCCTGCGTTTCTGTCCAGAGAATCAGTGATTGCGTTTTGCCGTGGACAGCAATTGACCACAATGGCGCATTATAACGACTTCACTTATTACACCGATATCGGTAAGTCTGTAATAGTTGCTTATTTGTAAGTTGGATTGCTAATTAAATTTGCTGTATTGTAGACTTGGAGCAAAGAATGGAAGATCACATGAAAGGTTGCCACTTGATCCACTGTGCGCAATGAGTGTTGAAATGGCAGTGTGTCAATAACTGTTTTTGGTTATAGTGAGTGTTACCAACAGAAGTGTTACAATATCAATTGTCGAAATCGAACTGCAAAAGAAGTCATCTGACCCGCAGTGTATCACTCTGGGTACTTTCCTACGATTGCACAACCAAGTTATTTCAAGAGAGAACCGAGGTTGGCGATATTTTGGCTATGTTCTTTCCAAAATGAAATTTTCACAATGGTCGGTGTACCGATTTGCTTTCTAGAATTGCAATACGTGAAGTGTATTCTGATTGAAAAACAAGTTGTCACGCATGATACGTGGATCTTTACGTTGAGACTTGCGGCTGGTAGCCATATGATTGTTCCAGTTGGGCATCACGTCCATCTCCGACGAGAAGTAGATGGAATCGTAGTCGTTCGTAGCTACACTCCAGTTCCTCCAAATCTGCTACATGGAGATCATTCGGATAGCAACATACTTCATCTAATGATTAAGATCTACAAGTGTGGTATCTTCACATCATTACTTGAAAATATGGGCATAGGCAAGTGATTTTTAAATATAAACGTGGACCTGTGTAATACAATATGTTGGATTGTAGTAAATAACTATTTAAGTCAGAGCTTCGTATCACTATTTTATGTTCTGCAGTCGGCAATAAATTGGATGCAGTTGTTCAGTGATATCGTATGTGAAAAACAAATTATATTAATGTTGTGCTTCCAGGTGGTACCATAGATGTCAGTGACTACAATGGAAGCTACAACATGGAACTGTTAAACTCTGCCATGTATCTAGTGTTACTTGCGGCTGGAACTGGTTTCACTCCAATGTGTGGTGTGATACTCCAAGCACTTAAGAGCAAAACGAAGTATTTAAGCTAATTGTTCTTACTTATTTCAAATAAATATAACATATTGCCACATAATAAAATATGCTCAATTTTAGGATCGTCAAGCTGATATTTTTCAACAAGAAACGGCAAGACATCTTATGGAAGGATCAGTTGGATATATTAAGTGAAGAAAATGAAAGGTTTACAGTGCATTATGTGCTATCAGAGCCCGAGAGCGGATGGAGTGGGAAAGTAGGGAGGATACATGCCGATATTTTGGAGCCGCTTATCCCCAGCACTTCTAGTTCAGATTTGCACGTTTGTGTATGTGGACCTCAGGAATTTACAAAATCTTCTCTAAAGTAAGTATTACTGTTGTTTTTTATGTGGAAAATGATGTCCAGCACAAGATTGTGTAAGTGCACAATTAATATTGCAGCACCAAGTTATGTAATATATAATATGACATCTTTTCCACACATTTTAAATTATGAAGTAAATATAATATGTAAACTTAAAATGTTCATTATCCCACTTCTAGAATCTTGCACGATTTGGGAATTGCAGCAACACAAATTCATGCTTTCACATCTTGATAGGAATAATCTGTAATGTAACTCAATGTTAACTTGCATGGTTGTCAGTGTTCTAATGTCATGTTACTGGCATGCAAAGCAGTGTTTGTAAAAATATGACAATTTTAATCGTCTATTGTGGGGTAGATCCAACATAATTGGTAGTTGTGAGAGAAAATCGATGTCAATAAGTAAATCGCTTTTATTTCTTTAATTTGTAAGCTCATCTAATTCGATATCCATACGCGTTATTACAAGTAATTCCCGATGCAACTGAAAATTTACGACGTTGAACACTGCGCAGTGTGAGTTCCTTCTTCCGAGTCCTCTGATTCTGAATCGTCTGATTCTGGAGGCGAAACTTCTACTTGCTCACCCTGTTGTCTAGCCTGTCCGCACACCAATTAACCAAATTATAACATTGCCACTATGAAACTGGTGAGTTAGTGTTACCCGTCTTCGGGCGTCCCTTCTGAAGTGATGCATCAGGAACCACAACATCTGACCATCGATGGCTTCCGGTTCTCTGCAACGCTCCTCATCTCGATCCTTTTTATTGGAATCCATCACCTAAAGGTTTCCTGTTTCAATAATGATCTGTGGATGTAAATGCACTTGTTTTTCATGAACCTTCTTCAGGCCATCGAGAATAGGTGGATTCTCGCAAGATGGGACCCATATTTTAACATCGTCGTCGAGTCCACTCGTCGCAAGGATTGGTATATGCGGATGTGGTTCGAGGCAATTTACCTACGTTATGAGGCAAGTATAATTATTTACACACATACGACCGAAATTAACATTTTCTTCGATTATTTCATATATTTATGAAACACTATACTCACAACTCCACTTTCATCGCCAACCATGAACTGGACAATTGCACCTGTATCGTGATCCCAAATGAAAATGTTGCCGCAGTCACTGCCACTGATGATGTATTCGCTCTTTGGGCCAAAATAATTTATGCCCTTCACTTCAGATAAGCAGGTAAATTACTCGTCACATCCTAAGTCATATAAATATCGTTGTATGTTTACCTGTCGTGCTGTTGCGATGACCACTGTAACGAGCCTTGTGAGTGTCCCCATCTGAATGGGATGTATCAAAAGTGTACACGTCCTCATCATTGTACGAGGCCAAAATTTCTGGGGTAAAAATAACAGCAAGTTGTATTTATCACTATTCTTTACTTGTCTATAGTTGCCACCAATGGAAGTTTAAACAATGGAACTATGATTTTGATACAGTTGAATTTGGTAATTATACTGGCTTTATTGTGGAAATTAAACAGAAATGTCCCATTATTGAAACTTCCTCGTAAATAATTCAATGTTGATAACCTGTGCCATCATGGTTATAGACAAGGCACGTGATGTGTGCACGGATTTCACTGTCCAGCTATATGTAAAAAGTTACAGGAAATAAGTCAGAATCGCGTTTTAACAAATTTTTAATTTTCCCAGTTAATTAAATTACACAAAAAACGAAATACTGTCATCCTCGTTTCATTTCCTGGCTGTCATCTTGAAAAAATTTGAATTGTATCAAAAAAGATATGAATCGTAAATTATTTTTTCTGGATGAATTAATCACATCCACATTACTTTGCTGTTGCAGTCATTTGTAAATGAAGTAATCAAGTCATTTGGTATACGTTTTACAAAAGAACATTAGGGAATTTGAAACATGTTTATGAAAAGACTGGTAAAAAGAAACGTATAGGTACCAGTATAATTCTCAACAAGGTGACAGTGTTTAGATGTCGAACATGTACCAATTCATGCGGGCAGAATTTTTTAAGCGTGTTGTTCTCCGCACCTATCTTTCGCTTGTCATATACCCTAAAGTCGATTGGTGGAAAATGAGTTTAACAATTGAATATGTGTATATTGTGATTTTGTTTTATTTCAGTTACCGGACAAAGTGGTCTCTTCCCCCAATCGCGAACTCGTGCGGATTCAACGGGTTACAATGGATGGTATACAGAGGCACCTTGCGGTCGTCCTCCTTGCACGTAAGAATTCTACGCAGAGCAACATTGTCACCATTTGAAGACACTGATGCTGGGTACAACTCACTTTTCTGGTTTACTTTCCCGGAGATCGATCTCCAAGACGAGGGCATCCTCTGCGCAACTTAGAAATGAATGAGGGCAATCGGCATCCAAAGCGATCTTCGAGGAATATACGTAGTGACAAATGAAGACAATCATGATACGGGACAACATTGCGTTACTTTGTGAGCAGCTCCATGATGCTGCGCCAACTTTTTGGTGTTTTTACACACTCCGGTCGAGGAAAGCTCTGCGAGTCGGACCTGTCCATCACGTGCACTGCTGACTACTAGTGAATCCCCTCCGAGAGGCATGAATTTCACCTGCAAGTAAACAAATGTCAAAACTGCATGCAAGGTCATTACTATTTACATTTTTTTAACAAAGCCCATTGATGAACCATTTCCAAGGTTTTGAACCAAAACAGAACCTGAAAGACGTTGCTGCGATGGCCACTATCGTAGACCAAAACCGGTTCGCCGATGGTCCAATCCCAGATCACAACGTTGAGATCGTCGGAACCGGTTGCCAATCTCGTGCCGGTTTTGTTAAAGTGTAGAGCATTGACGCATCCTTCGTGTCTCTTCATTTTATACATAAGTTCCAAACGTTCCACCATATGCAGGCTCCCGTAGGCCCTTGACTGAAACATATCTGTGGAACAATTTCCAGAGTAACCATATTGTCTCTGGGTAAATTCCTTGCACACAAACCACTTGTAGCCCGGTTTC
>WWPM01009309.1:0-11351 GCA_023279145.1 Glomeris maerens | reverse complement strand
CCCCCCCCCCAAATACGCGAGATTCCCATTGATTCCACGCCGGGTTTTCCCGTTCGCAAATCGCCCGCGCCGGCGATAAACGGCGCGGCTCGACGAATATTCGACCGATTGAATATTCGACCTGCCGCTCGCGCCACTCCAAGCGCGTCGGGTTTCGCCATTTACGATCGCTTTTTGGCGCGGCGCCAGGCCGTTTGGCGGGTTAGAGCGATGGTATGTGCCCACCTTTATACATGAGATGCAAGCTAGGCCCCAGCCTGCTAATGGACTGAGTATTAAGTTTCATTGAAAGATGTTGCTCTGTGGACATCGCACTTGCGTCCATATTAATGGGTGCAAAGATGCATCATTTCGCCTTAGACTTTCACCTCACTCTGCATGCATAAACTATACCGAAAACTAGATATTGGGCGTATCCGGCAATTCAGTTTTTGCCTATTCGACTGAGAATTGGCTGGAAAAATTGGTTGGTAATTCATCCGGGCCTTATAGTCAACTGAACGGTTGTTTTGGTCGGCAAATCAGTCAACTGAGGACCGACGTCAGTTCGACTGATTCATGGCTTGACAAGATAGCGGCCACCATGCAATGTTCAGTACAATGTGAAAACATCCGCTAGAGGGGGCTTTACAAATGATTCTCGCAACTAACATGTAATCCGCTATTTTGAATTCCAGCCGTACTGAAATTTGCGTTTGAAAAACCAACTTAGTTGAGTTCCAGTCATGAATCGGTCATGACGACACACATTCAGTCGACTCAGATCGACCGGATGAATTGCCGAATACGCCCATTGTGAACTAATCCTATTTATTCCAACATTAGGGAGATAAAGTAGGACATAAACGTCAGCATGACTAAAATATGGATGACATAGGCACTGATATGTCCTACTTGTTCTGTCTAGTGACATCAGTCCCTACGTAACTTCACATGGTACGTCATAAAATTAAGCCACGTTACATCATACTTTATGTTCCTAATATCAATTTGTTCATTTCAATCACATTTCTGACTTAGCCTCATTTCATATGATACCAGCTCACAAAAGATTGCCATTATGTAGTTATACATAGTCATCCGAGTTTTCATTCAAATTCTTCCTCTCCAAACTTCAAGAGGTCACAGGAAAGTGCTTCAATGGAGGGAATCTAATTTTGATGTTTCAACTAAGTGTGCCCGATTTAATTTCTGCTTTCATAGTTATACCCACAAAGGATCCCAGAACACTTCTCCACACGAATTGAATAATTTGAATATTGGACGACCTTGTAACGTCGATTCAAGGTCATGTAAACGTACATGACATACCCCAATATAAGCTCATATGTAAGATCCAGAAGTTGTTTACTGTATTTCGTTTACCCCTGCAAAGTTATAGCATAAGCACTGAAACTACTTTGTGACTGGCCCTGTATATAACGTATGACTCAAATATGTAATTATTTAGTAAACAGCAAGTCAAAATACTAATTCTTTGTAAAAAGTAATCGCAGCCTTCAGAGGTGGTGCAAGATTTTTGTGCAATAAGAAATTGTGTAGAATCACGCTTGTCTCTAAGTGTTTTTGCAATTATACTAATCAGATGATGCTCTACTGCAATAAAGTTACAACCAATGCAACAGTTGCAAAATGAAAATCTGATTATTTTTGAAATGTTCATTCAAGATCATACACAAATTTATATTTAGACCTGACATAGCCGACTTCCTATTTGGCTACCAGATCATTTTTTCCCACAATTCCTCGTAGCTTCTCAGTAATCAGGTGTGTTTACAGGCTTGCCTGTTTGGAAATAACTTTGACAATTACGATTCTATGATTTATGAGTGCGCGCAAAATTGGACTACACACTGGAAGACATCTATTTATTGCGTCGAATGCGGCCTTGGTGTCTGCCTTCAATGTCATTCAAAAATTGTGTGTTTTAACTTTGCCGATAAGGGCCTAGTTCGAATTTAGGAAATGTTGCTAACCATATTCTGAACATATACGTATTAGTGGCGAAAACAAATTTGAAATTGGCTGATAAACAGCTAGAGCAGATATGGCCAGGCTGTGTGTGCTCCGCCCCTTTCCATATTTCCTTGCATACCCATGCACCTATCAAAGCCATGCAGTGAAATGGATGTCACCTGATAGAATATCAACATTGTGATTTGTTATGCATACTGTATGTTATGAATTTAACATGTCATTCAGTGTACAGGTTGTGATGTACATGTATGTACAGTATCTACACCTTCGTTGCCATAACAAAATAATTTTAATATTGCAATATAACGGTGTGAGAGAAGAAAGTTCGTCAGACTTAAAGCTGAAACATGTGTCATAAATTGGTACTAATTATAATTGTACTACATATTCATGTTCGGAATTGGTATTTACTAGTACATGTAAATAGAACAGTATGAGTACTAGGCACCTAGTAAAAGCATTACTTATATTGTTCTGAAAGTAATAATTTGTTTATTGATATGACATGTTTGTTGCATAATGCGTGCATAATGCGTGACCCTAAAGTTCTCACCATGGAAGAAAAAAAAACATTTAAACAGTCATAAACAGATCGAGTTCCTATTTAGCTTAAACATGGACTGGTGCCGATAGACCATATAAAAAATTCAATGAGTACAAAGAATTGACCAGCTGTTACAGATCCAACACAAATGTAATTAGCACGGAGAAATGAAAAGTTCAATTTGGTTGCAAGATTTAACATTGAAACACAACCCTTCATAACCGGCTGCTGTAATTAAATAGCGTTTTGTTTTTCAAAATGTCCTAGCGAATTTTTTGATCTATCTACACATCAACCATAGGTTCGAGCAATTTGAGAATAATTTTAAATTTGCACCACTGCCTCAAATTATGTGCAGCAATCATTCACTACCGCGAAAAAATTCATTTTTACGACCTTTTTGAATACGAGTTTTGAGGTTATGTTATATGCCACTAGTTTAATAGCCTTCATTTGTGTGATTTAATATAAACCAGTGCCTGCAGTTCCAATATAAGTTAATATAAATCAATATGAAATGATACAATAATTTATACTAAACTGCATGGCAGTTAAAGGTGAACTGTTAGAATTTTCTAAGGTACCCTGAAAATTACACTGAAGAACAATCACATTATTATAAACGAATATTCGTTCCTAATAAACGATCAATGGAAAGATGTGGAGAAAATGAATTTTGGATGTCACATTTATGTAAATGCTACTTAAAAAATAAAGCGTTTCGGGGTATGGGATTATAGGAATATACCCTGTATGTTTGGCCACATATTTCAGAAACACCCTGTATATAGGCATGATGTTGGGTTTCAAACTTCGTCCGATGTGCGGAGTATGAAGGGACCAGATTACAGAGATCAAATGTGCCAATTCAATGATACTTGTTCTGGCATGAAAAATCGTCCGGAATAAAGAAGGATCTGGATTACAGAGGGTCCTGATTATAGAGGCTTCACTGTAGTACGTAGTTTATCGCGGAAACCATAATGGATCCAAAAGGGTCATATTAATTTTAAATTAAAAGCAATGAAATATGCAGAGGAAAACAGCGGCGAAGCTGCGGCAAGGAAGTTTGGTGTTGATTCAAAGACAATTAGACACTTTATAGGAATAAATCCCAGGCTTGAATAAACGTTAGCTTGAATAAACGACTGCGATTTTTATTGAAAGTAAATAATACCCCGGGGTTTGTTATTTAATGAATAACTTGGTCATGAAACTATCGGTACGATGTTGACACTTTTCTAAGATATTCCACATGTGTCGAAATTATTTGGAGCTATTTTCCATGCCGAGCTAAACATAGTTTTCAATGTATTAGAATTAATTGTACAAAAATTTATACTTTGCGCAATGACAATAACCACAAGGACTACCTATACTGAAGGGAATAAGTGCGGCATGCCGCACAATTCAAGAACGAAATTCGCAGAAATGAGAGTAATTGACTGGCAAAAATTTATGTCCTCTTTTATCATGCAGTGAGTTCAGAAAAGAGTCTGGTGGGAATTTCATGTTGCCTACTATTCCGTAAAGGCACGTGAGTTTTCACAAGTGGAAAAACCTAAAAATCGCACATATTTAGGCGTAAAATCGCACGCTTCTTGGAATATAGCTTTGCCATTTTTATGCAAGCGATATTCCATGAACTGAACCCGGTATTTCATTTTCATGCACCTGCATGCGTTATCCAGTTCTAGATTTAAAAAAAATCTCACGCTCAGGTGATGATTTCATCCATAGCCAGTTAGAATTGTTCTGTCGAATAAAGACAGATTCAGGACGACCAATGGCAATAAGAGCAGGCATTTTGATTTAAGAAGATGCTACAAATTCGAACGAAGGTAAATAAACTTCGATTTTCGTGTTTTTCAAATTTCCGTAATAGTATGCATTAGTTTTTGTATAGATATTCAATGCAAACACGATCGATTAACGATATTCAAGCAGAGATCACGCTTACAAGTATAAAAATGGCAATGCAAGATATTGGAAGCGTGCGTTTTTTCAAAGCATACGATTTTTGAAAACGCACGTATAGTACGCAACTTGCTTATACAGTCAAACTTCCATCTATGACACCTGGCTAATACAACAGTATCCGTACTATGACACCCGGCAACAGGTTATGTAATGGATAAAGCCGTTTGATAATACGACACATCCATACTATGTGTGGAGTTTAGTGCATATTGATATTGGATATATATTTTGTTTCTTATGATTTTTAGCAACCAGGAAGTGTTTACACTTATCAAACAGGAAATGACCTGCTCAGGACCAAAAAGGCCCTTTAAATCCGGGGGTCCTGCTGACCATTTGGTCTATTCCTCTTCCTAGTTACAATTTCACTTCCGTTTCCTGGTTTTGGGCGTATAAATACGGTTGATTTTGAGAATAAAGCAGAGTTGCATTCCAAACTGCAAACAGTGAGCATCGCTGATGTGGTAGCCATTTCGTTCCTACTGAGTTTTCCCCCACACAACGCCCCCGACGGGTGTCATAGTATAAAAGTTGACTAGTCTATTATGGCGCAATTCACTGCGAGGAAAACTGACTAGATCCAGTTATCAAAAATTATTCCATTGTGACTCAAATTTGGCATTTTTTGTGAGGCAATTTTATTTTGGTGTTTAATTTATTACGGTGATTACATAAGTATGGGAATTGTGTGTATTTATTAAATATACACAAATCCTTCAGTTCATTAATGCAAAATACTCGGTTTCACCGATACAATAATGAATTAGGCATACCGTATGAAGTAGAAGCGCAACCATTCGATGGTAATAAAGTGCATCGACAGTGGCATGCAGAGAGCCGTTAATTGCAAAAATAATCATTATATTAGCCACAATGCGATTCGACACTGTATTCATAAATTGTCAGTCTATTTGTTAATCCATTTTCGGTAGTCGACTAATTATATTGTCGATCTTGGTTTCTACAAAACGAGTATGACTGATGCGCAGCTAGTAAAGTGGCTGGAAAATCACTAAAAATTGATTTGTAAACCTTTAAAAGCAATCACGCTTTCATTTCAATACAGACATAGGAAAAAATAAATCGACTTTTAGCATCAAAAATTATATACAGGATCTTTCTTTTAAGACGCAACAATGGACAACGAGATTTGCCCAGTTTACAGTTTTCCCAACATGACCCCGCACGCGCAATTGAACAAATTATCGTTAGAAAATGGGGGGAATATTATTGGATTTTATTGCCCACGTAATAATGGCATGCGAGTGGCCTTCATCTCGCGAGTGGAAGTGATGAACACTGTTTTCTTGGGATGAAACAACATGGAAATAAATTTCTCTAGCCTAAATGAATCCCAATGTTATACTAGTTCGTGTTCAAAGTGACCGCCGTTATTCGTCAAACAGTGGTACAGCCGGTCTGCAAAAGCTGCTCGGACATTTGTAAGAGTGTCAGGTGTAATTCGGCGACATTCGGCAATTATGCGGTAACGTAATTCATCAATAGAAACGCAGTGGTGCCATGTTAGGAAAACTGCAAACTGGGCAAATCTCGTTGTCCATTGTTGCGTCCTAAAAGAAAGACCCTGTATATATGCATTTGGCTAAGAATAAAATTGTGGACGTTTTTCGCTTATTTCCTTGACTAATTAGCTTTGCAGTACTGAATAAGCGCCCGCCCAAGCTTTCAATTTTAGTCCCGTGTGTGTGAAAATATTTCTGTACTTCAGGGAACTTTTTTTATCTTTTTTAAGAATTTTTAAATAAAAATCTATTGCAATTATTTTTTTATAATTATTATTGCATAACATATTTTTTAATTACACAAATCTGACATTTTATTTCCAAGATTAAATATCGGAATTGTAATTTATTTTACTGAACGGCTATGCTACCACTTTCACTGTCATGTGCTGGCTGTTCTTGTTCTGCATTAAAATCTTTATCTGAAAAAAGTATATATTGCATATTGCTCCTCATCGGGATTCCTTAAGTAGGCAAAGTTTCACACAGATAGTAAAATAGAATGCATCAAGGATTTGACGGTAGATCGAAAGCAAGATACATGAAGCCTAAAATATTGCAATTGTTCAAATGGATATTCAAACATATTCTCTAAATTATACAAATATCAAAATCTTTATGCAAACTACGGTGTAATTTTATGTGCAGCTACAGATATTTGCAATACGTTTTATAAAATCTTTAAAACTTGCAAGTGAAATATTTGAAAGATGAGACGTATGCATATGAAATATTGTCAATGAATACATAAGTGCTCTATAGATTGTATTACAACCTCATTAAACAAAATATTTCAGGTGGACTCAATTATAGGAGGGTCTACAAAGTAAAGAGCACTAAAAATCAGGAAGGCAATGAAAAGGAATTTCGGCATTACGATGTTGCACAATGTGCTAAAGCATGTGCAAATAATATCTACGGGCCTTTTTAATACCCTCGAGGGGATAATGTATACGAATAAGCATGGCGATTACGGTTTACTGTCGCCGTTAGCTGCTGGCAACGATATGTCATCAGAAAAGAGAAAAGCGCCACAGATTTCGGAAACGCACCATGGGGTAAAACTGATACATAAGCTCCCTTCCCCCACAGTGCACGACACACCGTTGGCTATTGTTGCAGTAAACGTCGTTAGCTGCATCTTGATATCCCACACTGAAGGATTATTGTTATTTGTAATTAATTAGCGGGGCGAATTAAAGGGACGCTTTACGATTCTGCTTCCCCACATTTATTTCTAAACTGCTATTATACAGGGTGTCCAAGATAACTTTTCCCAGCCAATTATATCTAGAACGGCGAGTCCTGAACGAAAAATTCATTGACCGGCACATAGAAAGTGACATGTGGCGATTCCAAAAATGGCGTTGTGGATGGCCTTGGACGCCATCGCGGTATCATAGGAGTGTATATAGCAGGAACTTTTAAAGATGGGTGGATAGTCGCAATTGGAAACTTATAGGCCATTATGGAATTACTAATTAGTAAGATGTGTAGAACACAGTTTTGCATGTTTAATAAGAAGCACAGCAGGTAGATGTTTCTGGTCACATGCATTTTAACATGTAATACAGAAATGATACAACACTGCATAACTACTGAAGAAACATGGTTTCATTTTTTGCAATAAATCTTTGCATTGACTGGTCATTTGTTGTCAGGAATTCTAGAGATCCACATGTATTATTGTTTAGTATCACGATATCCAGCAGGGCATTTTCTATTTCCAGCAGTGCACACTGAAATGCTTGTGACCAGACTCACCCTCCTGCTGTGCTTTCTAATGAAGATGCAACACTGTGCTCTACACATTATCTTACTAATTACATGCTGGTCTACATGTTTCCAATTGCAACTAGTCATCTATCTTTAACAGTTCCTGCGATACCTTATCATGATACCGCTTATGTCCTTGAAGATGGCTTCCAAAGTCATCCGTAATGTCATTTTTGGAATCATCACATTCTATTTTCTATATGCCAGTCAATGAATTTTTCATCTAGGTATCTCCGTTCTAAACATATTTGGCTGGGGAACGTTATCTTGGACACCCTGTGCACGATGTTCATTTCAGGAGCGTTCATGTGAACATTTTACCATGATCGTACATTCATATTCTTTATGGGAGAACCCATTGCCTATTATTTTAACCAAATAAACATGTAGATCACACAGGCCAAATGAAGAAAAATGCTTGCGAATCATTTTTTGCGTAACTACATGCTATAAAATAAAAGCTAACTGGGGATAATAAAAAATGGGAAATTCTCTTGACATCATTTCAATAGTTGCATTACAATTTTAATTTATACTTATCTTTAATTTATGAATTGATGTTGGAATTAACTGTGACTATTATCATCTGTTTAATATGTTTTAATTTGCAGCTTCTCAATGTGCATTTAATTGTCCAAAAACCTCAAAAGAAGGTAGCCTATTATAAACACACTATTCCATTTTAAATAACATAAGGGGCCGTGCACAAATAACGTCAGCAAAAAATTGATATTTTTTACCCCCCCCCTCGATCACCAATAATCAGTTTCTATTGTACCCCCTCCCCCCCGTGACGTTACCGAGAAAAATAGAAATGCGTGTGACAAGTTATTTCTGCAAATTTTTAGTGATAATACATTATAATGAATTTTTACTCATTGTTATCGCCTAAAATATTATCTTTGAAATATGCTTGAAGCCAATATTCAAAATTGTTAATATGTAATGTCAATTGGATTTTCGTCGACTAGTGAAAATATTAAAAACCTGGTGCTAGTGATCTATTAGAGTTTAGCTCAATGCCTAATTACATCATAATTAAACGATTGTCATTCACCTTTCCCCTTGCAACGCCACATATAAGGAGAGATTAGGAGTATCAAATCCCCTCCCCTACTCTCCTTTGTCATATTCAAATTCAGCGAATTCCATCTCTCTTTTGCCACACACAAATGTACCACATTTCAATGTGATGTCACTTTTGGCTTGACCCCCCCCCCCTACTCCCAAAAAACCCCCCTTTTTTCTTCCCCCCCCCCCCCCCCTTCAACTGCTGACGGCATTTGTGCACGGCCCCTAACGGATATTTGCGCATTGCAATGTTGCTAACTCTTTCACCAGTAATTTCCATTGCAATTAAATCTGTCTTCATATTCCCCTAGGAATAATATAGATTTTAGTTTTCATTTATTAATATGAAGGAAACAATGGATGTTGTACTCAACAAGCGCGCTCCAAACTTGCATGAAAATGTATATATGAAAACATGCCGAAAGAACTTTACTGTGTCCTTTGTCTCATTCAATATGAAGCAGGACAGTTTTGGCTGAGTTTACTATGCACAGTGAAAAGAAACTAAAGATATGGTCTAATAGATTCAAAGGATGCAACAGACAGCGTACAATGCATATATGACGGACAGCGCTGTATTCTAAACAAAGTGCTGAAGTGACGCTGCGCTTCACTGTTCGTCATCGCTGGTTGGGCGGAGATGTCAGTGTGCAGGAAAACAGTTAAACTAAGATTGTGATTACTCCTCAATTTTACCACAATATTTCGAATCTGCTTCAGCATTGTGTTCAGAACACTGTTACAGAACTTTTCTAAATTCAAACTTCCCATCTATCACAAAAATTGTCTGAATTATGTCATTTTGACCTTGAAGGAGTGCTCCAAGGTTACCGATGATTCCAACAATGGATGTCCCACTTACGTATGTCACTTACAGAGACATATATCACCAATTTCGTTGTCAGTGGTTTCCTTTCGAAATTATTGACAATGCTAAATGAATGTTCATGTTTTGTTTATTCCGTTTACAATATTATGTACGAAATTTATCTTTTAATTTAAATGCCTATAATGTACAATTCCTAGCAGTAGTGCGGCTGTTGGCTACTCGTGAACTAAGGTCATTACAAAAAAATGAAGTAGTCGTAATAAAAATGTTTGCAGAGTCAGCAGCAAACCGAGTAATATGAAAAACTACCCAAAGCACTCAAACACAAGTCAAGTACAGAAAACGTGTGATAAGTAGGCCAACAATAAAAGTGGACTTGGTTTGGGTGGAAATATTGAAAGTTTTGAAACGCTAGCAGCCGGACACGTGACAAAGAGAAAAGCAGTTTCGGCGATGCTTTTTGGTTGGCTAGTCGTTCGTCTGGAAATGAAAGAGCGCTTTAATAGCGAAATCAGAGTGCCATAAAAACTTAACTGGCATGAGAAAGTCAAGAGGAAAAATCGATCAAATCTGCCACCGCACTCGCTCTGAAATCAGCGCCACCCCAATTGATTTTTGTCATAGGGAAAAAAAAAAACAGAAAAATAGGTAACACAGAATCAAGTTTCATCGCATAGTTGTAATCACCCAGAAGACGACAACAAAAATATCCGGTCTTCAAAAATACAAAAAAAGAACAAAGGCATAATTTTTGTGCACTGTTGTTTCATTGTTAGAACGGAAAAGGAAGTTTTCTTTGGCATAATTTCTTATTCTGAATGGTATTCAAGTGTGGAATATGATGCCAATTATTCCGCCATTCCCTACTTTCATCTGAAATTGGCAACAATCATGATATGATGTTGCAGCAGCAATTACGCAGGATGGCGAATTAAATGAATGAATAAATATTTCTCACGCGTTTCGGTCCATTGTTATTAAAAATAGCATCTTTTGCATTTAAATGAAAACACTTGACAGTACGTGCAAGAATGAATCCAGACTGCAGCACTACATATATAATAATAAAAGAAATGTATTTCCTTGGCTTAAATATCTAAAGATTTAAATATTGATTTTTATTTTGCGTTTACATGTACACACATACGTATATCTATCACCAAGACCTAAATAAACATTATTTTATGGAACTGAAATTATGTATTGCTTCAGAGGGCACGAACATTGAACACATATTAGATTAACAGCACATTGCAGAATTTGTTTTGTGTGTGATTTTGCAGGATTTGTTCTGTTCCTGTGGGAAAACATTTCTCACCTGGTCCCTGATTTTTATGATATGACGCATTTTTGGATATTGAAATACCGTAAATTCTCATTTAATACCCCGGGGGCGTTATTCAAATCTCAGACTTTTGCCATGGGGTGCTATTAGAGATTGGGGTGTTATTAGAGATGGGGCATTATTTCATTTTCCTTAATTTTATTAACACTTTATTATATTTTTGACATAAAATTAGAGCCACTATTCAACGTCACCATTAATTAGAAAGCCAATTCTTCATTAAGGTCCACTGCTCAATATTTTTTCCAATTTAGGATTATTATTTACAGGATTCAAGTTTCATTTAAAAGTAAATTGAACTTTTCT
>WWPM01009307.1:0-12874 GCA_023279145.1 Glomeris maerens | reverse complement strand
CTTGAATGACCTTGAAGCGTCGATCCAAGGTCAGGGAAACATTCATAAATGGACAGCTTCTAAGGTGATACGTAACAGTCATATCATATTTCATTAATTTCACTCCTGTAAATTGGGAGGGTGGAAACGAATTCGTGAATCACCCTGTATATTGCATGTTTATTTATTAAATACTAATGCATGTAAAATGTTATGCTGACATTTGAGCTTTCAGTTTCCAAGCTAACTATTGTTGCTGTTGAATACTGACTTCATAGCTCCAACCAGTCAGTATTAAGGAGCAGCATGGAAACTATATAAAAGATTCCAATTTATTCCTGCATTTCACCATCAATTTTGGCAACTGTTTTCAGCAGGCATGTTCACAATACTGTGGCCTACATTTTCCAAATCTCTATCCCCTTGGCATGTTGCAGAGACTACATTAACAATGTTACCAGAATTTCCGACTCACCCTGTATATGTGAGCTATCACACTGTCTTGTCAATGCCAGCAGATGGTGCCACTGACATCTAATCTTGCTGTACTCAATGGATGTGCAGTGGAAATGCATGGCATTTGATATACGTATTCATAATGGTGTGGATGAACAAAATGTTAAAGCTAAATTATGGCAAATGTTATCTGCACTGTTAAGTTTTTTTTACTTTTGGTTTACTAGCAAATAGTGTTTTCCTTAATTTTTTTGGACTAATAATGCAGATACCAGAAAGTAAAACATAAACAGCTGAGATTTCCGCTCCGTTTGATTTAAAAAAAACAGCAAGGTTGCACTTTTCAAAGTTTTAAAGATATGCGTATTCACTCAACAACTTCTGTAGCAATATCAACATAAACATATGAGAAAAATCGCAGTTCCTTTGGCACAATTTTAGTTAAAAACTACACTTATACCCTCCTTGCATATATTAACTGGTTTAATCCTAGAAAATGCAATTCAAAAAGTATAAATTTTAGCCAATGCAATATAGTTATATAATATCCGGATTTCACTATTATTTTCATAATTTTTGAAAAATTCAACTTTAACCTTTGCGATATCTAACATATTTTAGGGCTCTCCAACACATATTGTATACAGTAATGACAAATTTTGGAAGAAAGAGAATGAGAATATGTTAATGAAGTTTAAGGTGACCTGACATGGTAATTTTCGACATTTTTAATATTTATGAAATTTGAAGGAAATATATTCTACATAATGTGGAACCTTCCTGCATATATTTTCAGATTTATTTTTCTGTGTAGCCGTTTTCAAACTGTGAGCAGTTAAATCTGCTACAGTGGAGTGGCAGGTAGCAGGTGTTGGTAGGGAGATTTACCTGCTATGTGTCAAATTTCTACATGTATGGGTGCCATCCGTAGCAGTAAAAGGCCCGAGTAATAGCGAGGGAAAATGACAGATCGTGCACCCTAAGGTGCACTGTGCTGTGGAAATGTTCCCTGTGTTTTTACAACCAGAAACAACATCTGCAATAAGGCATGATGCTGAAAACAGTGTAGGCCTGCTGAAAACAGTGTAGGCCTACTGAAATATGCACATGTGCTCAAAACTGGGTTGAGCAAGTAGGCTTTCCATACTTGGAGTCAACGTCATTGAGTGACATCATCAACTCAGCGCATGTGCAAACATTTCACTCTTTACTCCAATTTGTCTCCAAATATCTCGTAAGGTAATTTTATTAAAAAAATTTCAATAGGTAATTTCCTTATTTTGTGGTGATTGTTCTACAGTGTCATTTTCAGGGTATGTTACAAAGTATATTTGTACAGGGTGGGGCGAAACGTATGCCTCGATTTTAAAGAGCAATAAACAAACAACTATTGCAGTTAGAGACTTGAAACTTTTTTCATTGAATTCGGTATTTTAACCCGTTTTTTCCCCATTAAGTTTTCAAGACAATATCTGTAAGGTGGCGGCCTTTAGCAGCGATGCGCTGTTGTAGCCTGTTTCTGAAGTTTCTGGCTACTTTCCGGCACATCTCAAGCGGAATTGCGTTCCCCTCCTCGATAATTCTATCCTTTAGTTCTTGCATGGAGTGGGGGCGGTGCTTGAAAACTTTTGCATTGAGGTACCCCCACAGGAAAAAGTCGCACATGCTTAAATCTGGTGATCGCAAGGGACTGAAACGCGACGTGGAATGTTGAAATGCAAGCGTATATTGCTCTCTGGGTCGTGATGACAGAACGGTCATTTTCCAAAAATGTGCGCACAGCAAAGCCGGGGTGTTTTCCGGTCCACAGCATGATTGTGTATTGAAAACGGGGGGATGTAATGATCACAATGACACTTCACCCAGTGTCATAAACCAACCGCAGGCTGAGTACCAAATTTTTCAAACTCGGGCATACCTTTTGCCCCACCCTGTACCTTAGCTTTCTGACACCTTCCACTTTTTTTGAACTTTATGCAATTGCTAAGTTCTGGGTTTGAGTTTTATGGAAGTTTTGCATTTGCGCTTTATAAAATTATACCAGAATAATCTCTAGCAAGGAGAGTAAGGAAAATGGACGACTGAGAAGATTAATGATTTAGTCAAAATAGCAAAATATATGTATATTATGTTTAAAGCTTGGTGTGCTGTATATTTGCACATACAGAAAATGGAAATGCAAAAAAATTCAAATTGTTATTCAAAGTCATTAAAATATTATGTGCATATTACTCATTGCAATAATACTCATGAACAAGTGCACTTTGCTGTTTATCATTTACTGGATTCATGTATGAAAATAGCCATGGGTGGAGATGACTTGAGATCGATAAAACCTAGGAAAAAAATTATTTCGTTTACTCAATCTGCTTTGTGTGTTTTTCCTCTGCTATTCTCCAGGCAACGAAATCTCAACATCGCATATGTTGCTATAATTCTGTGGGATATTGGCAAAAATAATCATACATTAACGTTAAGAGGCAACGACCAAGAAATGCCAAATTTGCTCCTAACATCCGATCGATATTTGCCATCTTTACCAATTTCACAAGTTTTCGCTGGAATGACTTGATGACAAAAAAGGCTCAAATTTTCATAGCTTGCTGCCATTGTTCAAAAGGGCTTCACCTCTTTTTTCAGTGCTTTATACAATGTGCATTATATTGCTTTGTAGTTGCTACGCTGGCAGATTACCTAAAGCGTGATAATTTGCTATTTTTCATATCGATTCTTCGGATATACCACTTGTGGTATATAAATAGAACACTTCGAGAAAGTCGCAAAATTTTAATATTTTAATATTAAACGCATAATATTTCAGCACCACAATTATTTGTCATTTTTTTTAAATTTTCATGTAGAGTTGGAACTGTGACGACTATGTTTCAGTCGTTGCAATTCAAAAACATTATTTTTTCAATGTTCTTAGCCAAAATATGCGGAATATCATGGCTCCTTTTATATGACAACGAGTTGTGTTACATAAACAGTATGCATGTTGATACTTTCCTTGCGCTTAAGTGCTTTATGCTACCACTAGTGAACGTTATATCCGTTAAAGTTGTGCAAGCAAGTCTATCATGGTCCTTAAGTGTCTGAGAAAGGAAGCAATATACGCATCATATCTCAAACGAAATTTTCATATTTGATTTCTTGCCACTGCAATATTAATTTTGCCAATTTCAGTACTATCGAAATCTAATAAACCTACATACATATATTTCTTTGTTTATTACACATACGCATGTCAATTGTATCTTTAAGCTGAAAATTAAGCTTACTCTTAAAGGTTAGACCTCTGAATCAATATTGCTTTAAGACCAGGGAAACAAAATCTTGTCACTGTTTGGAAGTCAGATAACCTCGAGGCAAAATGTTCGTACTTTGGTGCAATGGATTGTACCTTGATTGTACTAGGAATTGACGATTTAACCATAGTATTTGTTGTGTGTAAAAGAGCTCTTTTAGTAAGAACAGCTTTGGTGAATACAGGGTGAGTCAATACTCTGTACAAAATTCAAAGGATTGTTAGGGCACCTTTGCTGTCATAGGCGCACTGCTGCTCTGGCATTTCCATTCGCTGCCCCATAATTCAGCCATTTCAGCATTTGTGAACAGCTCCATTTTATTGCACAAAGCGAGTGTCAGTTAAAAATGATTTAACCAACATGCGCGTTGAGCAACAGTTTCACAAAATCAGTGCCTGTATGTTGTATTTAGCACGTACGTGAACCAAGGGCCACACGTGTAAACCTATGACCATCATATCCACACATTCCTCAGGCATTCGTGCCCTACCTTCCTTTCCATTTTTTACAGATATTTGAATATCATCCTGTATACACGTACCATTGTATACTTCACATATAATTGCGTTCGGCAATTAAAGCCAGTTTCTGAAAGTCAGATATGTTGTGACGTCATACCTTAACTACAGCTTCTGAACATCTTAGGACTTACGACGAACCTTGGCCGAAAGCTAAATGTCCATTAAATTCTTCAGATTTTTCATCCGAAGTCTGTAAATGAAAGCGCCTTTCATAAACAAAAATCTGATGCGTTCAGCCATTTTTGTTACCGTCATACAACAACCAATGGGGGTGGTGATTTTTAGATCGCCACGCTCACACCACGCCCTTTCTCATTTAATGGCGTCCTGCCATGGGCAAATCAAGAAGCCGCCATGTTAAGTCAGCCAAGTTGATGTTGCTCTCGAGCAACACCAAGTTGGCATCAGAATTATCTGACGAAATGGTCGTTGCCGAACGCTCATTTTTTGATGAAGTTTCTGGAAATCGCCATTGCCGAACGCAATTTGGACGAAAAACCAGAATTCATCAAGATTTCTGAGATTGCCGAACGCACACAATAAGTAGGTACCTTACTTCACTTATTTTATTTCTTTTTCATTTTGCAAATGGATTTTCTCATCAATTAATTTCAGGGTTTAGAGTTCCGTGTTTATGGCTGACTTGACGAATTAGGACACTGATACAATTATTGAAATAATCACTGATATAATGTAATTGTCGAAATAATAGCTGATAATACAGGATGTAACAAATAAAGTTCCCCCGGCAATTATCTCAGGAACGGTAAGTCCATGAAGAAAAACTCTTTGACCGACATAAGGAAATGACATGTGGAGATTCCCAAAATGTCATTCCGGATGACCTTGGACGCCGTCTTCAAGGTCATCCGCGGTATCATGGTTGTATATCTCAGTAACCGTTAAAGGCAGATGGGTAGTTCCAATTGGAAAATTGTAGGCCATCATGGAATTAGTCAGAATACGCGTAGAATACATTTTTGTATGTTCAACAGGAAGCTCTGGAGGCGGTTGCGTCCTGTCGCAGACATTTCAATTTGTACTGCAGGAAAGCGAAGCAACGCGTGAATGATGCAGTACATAACAAGGCAGTGACACAGGTGTATCGATAGTTTATAACAATCTGACAACAAATACCAATCAAGGCATATTTTGAATGCAAAAATTGAAGCGCGGCTTATTCCAATGACATGAGTTTGACAAATGGGAAACTACGTATGTATGTATGAACACAGATATTACTGTGGTAATGCATATTGAAAATGTGCACAATTTTGCATAACTGCTTAAAGCGGACATTTTGAATATGCATTACCAAAGTAATACCTGTTTACATACATACTACATACGTAGTTTCCCATTTGTCAAACTCTTGTAATTGGAATATGCAGCGCTTTAATTTTTGCAATAAAAATATGCCTTGATTGGTAATTGTTGTCAGATTGTTATAAACTATTGATACACCTGTGTCGCTGTCTTGTTATGTACTGCATCATTCACGCGTTGCTTCGCTTTCCTGCAGTACAAATTGAAATGTCTGCGACAGGACGCAACCGCCTCCAGAGCTTCCTGTTGAACATCCAAAAATGTATTCTACGCGTATTCTGACTAATTCCATGATGGCCTACAAGTTTCCAATTGGAACTACCCATCTGTCTTTAACGGTTACTGAGATATACAACCATGATACCGCGGATGACCTTGAAGACGGCGTCCAAGGTCATCCGGAATGACATTTTGGGAATCTCCACATGTCATTTCCTTATGTCGGTCAAAGAGTTTTTCTTCATGGACTTACCATTCCTGAGATAATTGCCTGGGGAACTTTATTTGTTACATCCTGTATATAATTGTTTAAATGATCACTGATAATTTTGGAAGTTATCGCTGATAATTTTTGAAATATTCTTAATAAATTAGAACTTACGTATGTAGTTCTTTTTTTGCATTGATTCACATACGAGTTGAAGGTATCTCTATTGCGTTAAGTTCCAAGACTTCATTTAGTTCCTTCTGAAATTTCTTCTGGATTTTTTAAATGATTATTGAATCACATAGGCCACTCTGAGAATTGTATGCTTACATATTGTGAACACATTGTATTATAATAAGCAGGATGTGAGAAAAGCTCCAAGTGTTATTTTGTGATGCAAGAGTGAGCGGAGCAGTTGCCCTCAATGATCCATTGCCTTCAGCCATTTTTCATGTCAAAACTCTGACGTCATGCTCAGAAACCATGTAATTTAAAATGGAGAGATGTATAGTTTTTTTTAAACAATATCGAAAAAATTAGAAACTATTAAAGATAAATTTTGCTTATAGTCCATTTGGTAGTTACCCTATGTTATTTTTCTAATAACGATAATTCAATAATTAATGACACTATAATTTCACTCTTATGTATGGTATAAGTATGAAGTTCTATATGTGTTACATAATTTCGTTTGGTGGAAATTAAATAACTTCTCATGCTATTATTGAAAAATAACTGGTAAATTCCGCCGTTATTTTCTGTTGCGATGTTTACTGAATTGCGGAATTTACATAAGCTACTTGTTTATGGGACCATAAACCGCGATTATCGTTGTCATACTCCAGTATTTCGGCCTTATTTGCATCTAAAATACGTTCCCTTCACGCGTTGGGAATTTATTTTAAAGACCCAAGCTACATGCTACTTTGTATACGTATATAAGAACATAAGATAATTACTATTGAAGATGAACAGCCCGTTTATTTTGATTCAACATTGCAATATATATTATATACAGTATATTTTTATCCATATACCCCTTGTGCGTTCAATTTAAATATATTCACCAATTATTTAATTTCTAGTGATAATGAATTTCGTGAGAGCGAAAGGGTAAAATAATTGGGCAATACAAATGCTTCGTGTATAATGTAGGATTAGATCGAAAGATTGTGCTACATTGTACAAACATCCAATGTAGGCTAAGCAGAATTGAGATACCTTAATTATTATCTACAAGGTATCTCAATTTTGTTTGTCTGCAGCAACTTCAATGCAGTAGGCTACTATATTGTATTCTAAGCATGTCAGACTTTAAGAAGCTGGAATTTCAATCTGCTTCGATACCACATTTGTTAAAAGCTGTTAATTGTCCTATCAAAATGATGTAGCATTTTGAAATCGGTTATAATATTCTCGAAATATACAGTACAAGTAATTATAGCAGCACATTTTCAGTATAGGTTATAATCGCATTTGTAGTGTTAGTATAGTTCATTTCATTAAAATTTTATTTTTACAATTTGTGTAGAAATGTTATACATTCGAAGACGGTACAGTGCTCCATAAAAGTATTGTGGTTCGTTCCAATATCTGGTTGCCAGATGAAGACTAGATCAGCTTTTTATCTGTCAGTTATATGGTCACATGACCATTTGGGACCTTTTAAATCGGCATAAAGGAGCTTAATATCATAGAATGATGAAACTATATATCAAATTCTCGTCGATGGGAAAATGTTTGTTAATCAAAGAAATGTTATATAATGCTTCGAAGCAAGTCAATCCCATAAAACAAATTGCTGCAGTTCAGCATGACGTCAAATTTTATCGCTTTTTATTTGCGATATTACAAAATCTACCAACCATTACCTCTAAAGTGGGCATTTTATAAATAGCTTTTTTTTGAGACTGACATCATGAGCTCTTCATAAAAAAATTGATCTTTACTATTTTAGGCTTATGACGTCAGCATGCACAAACTGACTTCGTGCATACAGAACTCCACTATTCTGCGTGCTCATAAATCGATAAATTATTTATTAAAGTAAGTTAAGGTTACACACCATGTGGATTTTTGATTGAAAATCTCTGGACAGTACCAATTTTATGGCACAGTATAAAACCGTGTCAGATCACCATATAGCAAAACAGTTTGCATCATAAATCATTCATTTCCCTGATTTTTCCATTAGGGATCATCCATAAAATACGTTCACTAAAATCGCTGAAATTTGTACCCCCTCTTCCCCCCTTAGTAACAAAGTTGTAACAAATCTCGACACCCCCCATCCCTGGGCGAATGTCATGTATAATATAAATGACCCCCTTTTCCGGTAAAAGACATGCATTTATGATTTGCACAATAAAGTTAATATTAAAGGAAAAAAAAATTCTAATGGCTAAGGTTTCAATTTTGTCCAAAATTTGCAAATATTCGGATTTGCCTTAATGACGGGAAAATTGATGAACGTACACATATGGAATTAAACCCTCCCCCCAATTTATCGTACACTTTTGTCACAGTTAACAAAGGCCCCTCCCCACTTAAAGCGAACGTATTTAATGGATGATCCATTAGGAATGTTCGATATGACTATAATATGCCCGATTATATGCTTCAGTGTTGCAAAGATTCAAAGTTTTCACTTTTTGAAGAATTTCGCAATAGGTTCATATACCATTTTATATCTCATTGTGTTTAAGATTAACTATAAGGAACTAAAAGAAATGGACTTCAATTCCCTGTGTGTACATTTGTGGGAATTATACTCTTCCATAACTTTCATTATAATGCCAATTCTTACTGTGTAATTTGCCAAGAAGCAACTCTGCATGAAAATTACCAATGTTTCAAAATGAAAGAATTAGGCAGCATTTTTCAAGCTTGACTTGTAGATTGCTTAGTTGCTAAGTTTCTGTTTAAATTACGTACTCCACACACATGTACATGAGAATGTAAGCCATTAGTTTATCTCATGCGTGGTAAATTATAACATGTTTTTTTTCCCCAAATCGATTCTCAGTTTCAATTATGTGCATGGGTCAGGTGTATTATGGGTTTTGTGGATGTAGTCGAAACTATGTACAATGTTTTTGCTCGATAAGCAAAATGGGCTTTTGATTAATGGGTATTCTGCAGCTACAGCGCGTTCAGCCATGTACCGGGTGAGTCATAAGTCTTATGTCTCTTTGTTTTTCGTAAATAAAGCTGGAAGGAATGAAGCGCACATGACAAGTACGAAGAAGGTTAGGGGCTAACTGACGATGTGCCCTTTGGTGACCTTGAGAAGTGGTATCAAGGTCATTGGAAAGCAAACTGTTTTGTTGTTGACTCTAGTAGGCTGATATCAATTAGAAGATTGTTGAACGCCATGTTTTGAACGCATTGCAACAAACCCAGTGAAATTCGGACAACCAGCGCAAGAGTTACGATGAAATTACTGGGCTGGGCACCCTAACAAAAATCGTTGGCTGTCACATGCATTTCACATGCATGCCACATGCCTGCAAGGCTGCAAGTGAAACATTCACAGCTTTATTGCAGCTTTATTGCAGACCTGCACGGTGCAGCTATGTGGCATGCATGCGAAATGCATGTGACAGCCTTATAAAGCTGCAAGTGAAACATTCACAGCCTTATTGCAGACCTGCGACAGCTTTAAAAAATTTTTGTTAGGGCAGCCCCTGGCGAAGACTTCCCAACCAGCTCCCGTGTTTTACACGAAGAGCATGCAACTGCAAGGCAGGGAAGCACATACTGCTGCACCTGTAAATCCCTGCCTTCGCCAGGGGCTGCCCAGCCCAGTTTTTTCATCACAACTCTTGCGTTGGTTGTCCGAATTTCACTGGGTTTGTTGCAATGTGTTCAAAACATGGCGGTCAACAATTTTGTAATTGCCGTAAAACTTTTAATAAAGCCCCGGGGCTCTATTCATTCAGACAGTCTTGAGACCCGGGCTTAATTAGATTAGAGGGCAATAATTGAGGCAGGGCTCTAATGAAAACTTACAATTGTATGCAACAAAAATAATACCGGTAATGTAAATGAATGAAACAAGTGCAACTTTATTATGACTAGCTGCAATGTCCATACCTGCTGCATGCATGCAATAAAGCTGCCTATGAACTTTCCCAGCTTTATTGCAGACCTGCGGCAGATTTAAAAAATTTTATTAGGGAACGAGGGCAAGATTATCGCTGTGCAAGCCAGCAGACGATATATCGATGCATCAATATCGGTTAAATTAGCCTTAGTCATTCATTTGAATGCAGTGTACGATTTTTGCCCCGGGCAGCATTAGAGGCAGGGCTTCATTACTGCTTTGTATAATTTTACCCGGGCTGTATTGGAGTGCAGGGCACAATTAGAGGCAGGGTTCAGTAAGAAGTTTTACGGTGATATCGGCCGACTGTCGTCAACAACAATACAGTTGGCTTTCCAATGACCTTGATACCACCTCTCAAGGTCACCAAAGGGCACATCGTCAGTTAGCCCCAACCTTCTTCGTGCTTGCCATGTGTGCTTCCATTCCTTCCAGCTTTATTTACAAAAAAACAAGGTGACACAGGACTTATGACTCACCCGGTATATTGCGACCAGGATAAATATGATAGACCTACTTTGCAGTCACCGCATTGTAAGTGTGAGTAAATTTTGTAATACACTAAATTATTAAAAAGAAATTATAGTTATCCAAAATAACAGTAATGTTTTTCCTTGAATTTAATTTGTAATCAACACTTACAAAATGTAAATCATTAAATCGGTTGCATATTATTAATTTCTAATAGCATTAACTGTTAAAGCATCAGCGAAAATTGCACTCCCTGCTATGTTTATTAACCATTTTAAATAGTATTAAAATAAATATAACTTTTTCATGCATATAAATCTGCATATTTCCGAACTAAAAATTAAGAATTTGTCGTAGTTATGCACTACTGTTGTCAAAATAAAGATTCTGAATCTATCCAATTACTCTGGTTTTCCACTTGAGGCGTTATTCTGGAGCAAGGGCAACTTTTCTATATAAAGGTAACAAATCCCCTGTTGTTATTATGTACTGTGAGCACGTTATTCAATTCATCAACATTTCTGCCAATACCATGAAAACTTTTACAGACATTACTAAATGGTAATAATTGTAGCCATGTATTTTACACTTTCTTTCATTGCTAGTGGAAAATGTTAAATTTAAAAATATGTTTGTAGCAAGCTACAACGACAGTTTGATGATAATGTGGCTAGTTTATGTCGCTAAACCGTACATTTGGCGTCATAAAGTACTTTTTATTTCCTAATAAAAGCCATATATCTGGAATAATTTCCAGACAATTGCAATCATACAAATGATATACGCATTTCATTTGTATGTGATGCAAGTTTTATGGTAGGTGTTATGAAACCGTGTCGGCTCACATTTAAGGTTAGAAACCACTAAACAGTGATTAGCTTGTTTTCTACTTGTGCACACTCAGTGAAGGTTCATCATTTCATTTCCTCTATTGAATTTCAATTTAGATCCAGTTGCAGCGAAGTTATTTGGTATTGTGTACATAGTCAGATAACACAACAATGTTTCCCTAACGTTGGTGGCACGTTTCCACCAAACTTCAGAAATGTTTAAACCTTTTAATAAACTGCAAAGTATATATGTATTTATAATTATTCTACATATACAGTACTCACTTTAAAATAGCAGTAAAATCAGAAATCGCTTGAATCTCAATGGAAAACGCTAATTCACCAGCACTGTCAGGAATTCGGTCTTTTTGGCAGTTGTAAAGGAAAATTTTGCAGAGCATAAACACAATTGCTGCAGTTGGCACAAAACTGATCCAATCATTGAATCCTTTTTATTGGCCAATTCATTGTGAGATTGACCGTCCTTATTGGGTGTCTTCATAAGGAAACACCCAAGCAAGGGTCTTGATCTTTAACAATGGGTTCACATCCTTTGTGTGAACTTGCTGCACTCCCATTTTATAATGCTTCCAAAAACGTTTGCATTCAATCATAATTAAATGTTGCAGTTTCAACCACATCGAAATGTTAATGAAACCTTTTCGCAAAACTAGTCAGTAACGTTCCATGCTAGCTAATTTAGAACGTCTTTAAAACGTTCCCACGAAATCATTGTGCAACGTTATATTCGCAAACCGACTGGCAACGTTTACCTGCAACAACTATGTAATGTTATTCTACAAACCGTGGTATAACATTTCACTAACGTTTATAAGTGCATGCCACCCAGCCAAAAAATATCCTGATGTTTATGTAATATTACATTAATGTTTTTTTTCCTGAAACGTTAATTTTGTAACCATATCCCAACCAATACAGAACGTTATCTGAACATTGGGCGTTTTCGGCAATTCATATTGTCGCCAGATATCTTGAGCTTTGGCCAGAGAAATTGTTTGGCAATCCAAGTGGGCCTCAGAGATCAAAACAGGTTTTTCGTTCGGCAAATCAAATGTCTGAGGAGTGACGTCATTTTCTCAGACTGCCGTGTCAGACAAAAATTGTTGCCTGGCTCGCCTCAGACAAAAGATGGCGGCCCGCATGGAATGTTCGGTCGAATATAAAGGGTCGCGATTTTTGTGCCATTCGACCGAATTAGAGATGCACAAATTCAATAAAGGTACATAAAAATTGTTGAATCAAATTTGATAACTTACATAGTTATATTTAAAAACTAGAATTAAAGAAAGGAGAAAGTTGTTAGTGACAACATGCCATCACAACTGCATGACACGTAATCCGCCATTTTAATATTCCAGCCGTAACAGATATTTGTGTTCGGCAAACCGGATAAATTGGGTGCCAGACATGCTCAGAGAAGAAATCAGAGA
>WWPM01009284.1:0-27576 GCA_023279145.1 Glomeris maerens | reverse complement strand
TTTTTTTTTTGTGGGGGCGTTCGTGTTCTCAAGCGTATATGTTGATTATATAAAAGAAATTGGGAACAATCGTAATTGGAAAGCAAGTGCAGACTCTTGGATTGGTCGACAGAGACCATTCTTTCCCTGCGGGACTTTTTCCCCACTCTATGGCCAATGTTTATCACCAGTGAGTGCATCTCACAGGGATTGGCTCATGCAAAAAGCCAACACTTTCTCTTTCCATTCCATTTCCATTTCCTCCATGTGACTATGCAATATTTATTCGTGTGAACAACAGGTAATAATCTCTGGTAATTCGATTTAATTATGTAGGAAAGCTCAATATATTATCCATGCATTCAGAGTTTAGTACGATTATAATCATTCTTCAGGGGAAGATTGTAATCAAATTACTATGGGATGGACAATGCCTAATCTATTATTGTAAATCTAAATGTGTGGAAGAAAACAAAGAATACAATGTTTGTTATATACATTGTCTTAATTAACAGTGTGATTATTTCAAAACATTAGATTCATATATTTATGGAAGTAATGCAGCAGGTGATTAAAATAATGTGATGCCATTTCATATAAAAGTTTGTGAAAATGTTATTAAATATATAAGTGAATTGGCAATTGTTCATTTTGATTCCTGAGGTTAAATCGAGAGTCAAGTTAACGAAACTCATCTCAGTATCTTTTAATATAGAAATTATTATAAAGAATCACTAAAGAATGCGCATTAAATGTAACTTGTATTACACTGTACATGGACGGGAGCATTCGTTTATCAATACAATTGATTGATAATTATCTCAAATCTTAAGCCATCATGACATAACCAATGGCAGGACGTATTCGTTTTGTCTTGTTTCAATGATGTACACAGTTGATAGGTCACATTTACTGCAATGGCTACATTACAGATTACACAAGGCTGTGTGATACATAATAATAATTTACCACTTGTTTTAGTGGTTGGCAACCTGACAAAATTCACCATCATCATCCATTGAGTCTTCAGATTGAGCAACTCATTACTAGTAACTTCTGTACCTATATATAAACTAGATGACATTTATTCCCATTTGTACTCAATGTCTTTCTGATGCAAGAATGTTTCAGGAACTTTCATGTCGTTTCGGGATACTACATGATGCAGAAATCTATGAAATCACCATTTGTTTCCCAATGGTCCGTTTCCCTGCATTTTATAATAGAAGAAGGATGAATGATGGGCTACATGCAGTCCATTTCAATTGGCAAAATGGGCTGATTTTTCTCTGAATGCCAAAATGTAACAATCAATTGCGGTCAATGTGTTATTTCTTTGTTCATATATGGAACTTGTATTTGTACGGTGATGGGTGAGGAAGGAAAGCAAGATTGGTCTATCTATCTATTCTATGTAGGAATGACGAAACGAGCGGAAGCTTCAACGACGCACGTCAAATGACTTTTACCGCCTCGTTTATCCCTTCATCCTCCTTTTTCTTCGTTCCTCCTCTTCATCCTCTTCCTTCGGAGCTGATGGTAAACATTAGCTCTGGTGAGTGAACAATGTCACCAGTCCAAGAGTGGCATAACTCACCAACATGGAAACGCCACTCGAGATAAAAGTTTCGACCAAAAAGTAAAAATCAATTCTGGGAACTTTTCACAAAAGACGCTCGCTTTCTGGTCGTTAGCGTTTCCATGGCAACTGCACTTGCAAAGCTAGACAACTATCGATCAAGCTCACATCCGAAACCTGATTGGCAACATTTTCTATTCAAAATCGATTGTTTTTCCCAAGTAGGAGCTCAGACTTATCCGTTTTTATGCTATGCGGATCCAGATTGCTTTCAGAATTGCACTGAAATGCTATTGGAGGGTTTTTCCAGATATTCTGTGGATAACCAGGCATGGTTTTAAAAAATTGAAGCACACGCAATTTCCTGTAGTTGAACATTTCCTAACCTATACGAATGTTTGCAAGTTTTATTGAATTAGTACATAATTGGTAATATGTCGAAACTTGCAAGTCATATTTTGGAAAATATAATATGCTTAATTTTCTGTATGTGTGTTCTGAATTCATGTATGGATAAGTTCGGACCTTCTTGTGCCTTTTGTATGTAGTATCCTTCGTTGCATTGTTGTGTACTACTGTAGTTCGTTTCTATATTGCAGGGTAGGGCATTGCAAAGGGTTAACATTTCCCTCGACTCCACAAAGGTCCAATTACAGAACCATTGAGCCTGAAAAAACTCAGACTGTTACAGTCACGAGGTTGCCTAGTAGGGTTTTTGTAAAGCAAGATGAAAATGATACATTTCAAAGTAACTTGAGGTACTATATTCAATTTCTCAATACAAATTAATTTTTATGCAGTTTAATTGCATTTGTATTTAATGCGGATTAATTTCAAATGACTGGATGAAAAATGACTCAACTCTAAATTTACACACGTCATATTTAAACGTTTGTGAAATAATCTTTTGACAGGCTGTCAGTTACCATTGCTATGTGCACCACTAGTATTTGCATAACATGGAAGAAAAATTACGGCAAACAAAGGAATCAAAAGTCCTCCAATCATGTGAACGCACCTAGCCAAATTCCTGGAAAAAACTTAAGGTGATGGTAAAAAATACACATTGCACTGGCACACCTTTTTGCAAGAAAAGTTTTCCAGTTTCTTTTTAACAATGTCAAGGACAGCCATGACTTGATAGATTTGCTAAAATACAGAGACAGGGACTGATCAATTAACGCCTCAACTTGCATGGACAAAATGTTCCTTCATCATCCTTTTTATTCAGTTTTGGGGTTTCCAAGGCTATTCCTATTTATAGCCATTGTTAAAACTTGATAATTTTTGTAGTATTAATTTGGATCAAATGAAAGAGGACACTCCGAAATAATCATATGTTTTGAGCTTCCCCAAGTTATTGAACAATAATACCTCATCTGTGGTAGATGGTATGCACATGTCAATTTTTAGGTCTCTAATTGAAAGCATACAGCAGTGTCCAATATGGGTTTCAAAGAAATTATATAGCAAACTTATTCCACTTGCGTTGACACAGTAGTGTGAATAGGGTTCAAACTGGTGTAAATTATGTGCACATAAAATTATAAGTGGTGTGTTTGAAGAAGAATTATTATTGATGTAGCATAGCATGTACCTCTGCTAAACAACACTTGAAATGTGTCCAAAATGGCTCGGCCTTGGAGCTGAGAATTTGTGGTGTGCAAATGACGTTGGAGATCATAAAACTGAATCTTATGGGGTCATTGGCTGCAAGTATTCAACGGTGGTCATAAAATCGACGTTCGTTGCTCTTGTGACCCACTGGCCTCCAGTTTTCCACTGGTTCCTGATGTTTCTTTAAAATATTTCCCCACCCCCATTTTCCGTCTGCTGCTTTCCCTGTTTATGGCAACATTTCGCTTTTATTTTCCCAGTAACTCTTTCATACTTTTCAATGCCAGCTGCCATAGCATTAAATCTGCATCTCTTGAAACTACTCACTCCTACAATTAAGTGTTGGACCGTACAAATATAAAGGTCTCGTGGGAGTTCTGTGTAAATACCTGTGCAATATAGCTACTAGCTTCTGAATTTCAACAATACATAGGTCGTTGTTGAATATATTTTCATGGAGTCTGCTGTATTATTGTAAGATTCTTGTTTTTTTTTAGTATTTTTCCATCATATGAAATCATTTGCAAATTAAAAATATCAGAAAACATCACTTTTTCGGAATATTGTTGAGAATAATTGGCAGCACACGTCTATTTACTAGCCACCCATTGCATTTAACAAAGGTCGTTATTGTCTCATGCCTGTAAGGCAGTGTTTACCACCCTGGTACTTGCTTGTTATAAAAATAGGATGGTTGTAAAACTTTTACATTGCCATTATCTTCCTTAAATTGCCAGGTTCAAGGTAACAACCTGTTAAGGGGAGGTGGGTCATCGCATAAAATGAATGAATGAATCCCTGTGTAGTCTCGTAGTATGAAATAATATATGGACTGACATTTTGAAATTACTGAAAACTCGAATAAAAAACACAAACATGCATGTGCTCGTAATAAAATTACATTTGATCTGCATGATTATAAAGCAGCAAATGTAGTTAATGTGTGCAAGTGAATCCATTTCAAATACAAGTTTCTCAATCCATTTTCAAATTTGGTAACAATGATAATAAGGCATTTAATGAAAGTGAATCTCACGAATCCTGTGCATTAATGGATAATTAATATGCAAGAAATAAATACGCTCAACATTTTTAATTAGTAGAATATTTTAATATGAATTTTGATATTTTAGAAGTTAGTATACGAACAATAGTTTATTTTTAATGATTTTTATAGCACTATATATTTAAATTAAGACATTAATCTTGTACAGTGTATATTGGCCCATTAATATTGTTTATTTCAGAGCTATTTACCGCAGTAAATTGGCATATTGCAATTACCTTATGCGTAGTCTGTAATACACATTTTATAGCATTTTCTAATTAATAAAGCCACTCACTCAAAAATTAATAAACCATCATGCTATTAGCCCGTAGATAATATGACGCATTTAGTTGAATTTTGAATGAAGCCACATGAAATTTACAACACATTTGTAGGCCTGTTTTTGTTGACATTTATTGCCCATTAGGTGACATCATCAATTTGATTACGAGTATATATGCACAGTCCACATCTACATTGTATAACAGCTGCGATATACTGACATTACACGTCCATAAAGATAAAGAAATTGCCACGCTTAAATTGTAAATTGTTACATTGCAAATTAGTAGTTTATAACAGATATACCTATGCACATATCCAAAACCTATTAAGGTTATAAATGGGAGTAAACTTTTCAACAATTTGAGTAGCAATTTGCACAGCTAATGCATATGAAAATTTCACGAATTTTAATATGAAACTAATTTTGCCAGTGGTTTTATTTTGTTAATTATTTGACTTGCTTGTCTATGCTTTGATCAAATTATACACGTTTAATGTTTGTCTTTGCGACTTTAAACTTAGTTGAATTCTAATATGGCATTTTGATATGGTAGTAATAGTTTAGGCAGTGCCAATTTGTATGTGGGGAGTGGAAATTTTTGAAAATCAATCATTGAATGGAGGGAATGTTCAACTTAACAGGGAATGGCTGAGTGAGGGAAAATGGGAGGGACCCAGACTGGTAAAAAATGCGCACGTTGGTCCACAAGGGGAGATTTGATTGGTTGTCTAAACTGCTTCTTGTCCTGTATGGGCAAAAACTAGTTAAAACTCGTGACCTCGCCGACAGAGGGCGTGACGGACGCCCTCGTTTCAAAATGGCCGTCATTGTTTTGGTTGTCGTCGGCCATGATGGCGATCGATGCGCGTTTCATGTGATCGATAATTTCCGTTCTTATTTCGTTGCGACGCAATAAATCATAAACCCCATTCCGTTTCCTTGCACTTATTACGACCGCCATTGCTGTAATCATTATGATTATGCGTTCTACAGCGCGGTTCCTGTGTGATGAAGATTCATTGCTGTGGTGTTGAAAAACGAGATGTTTCCAAACTAAACTTTGATGCCATCGTCCGATAATAATCAATTAATTTGGTCCCCATGCGAGTTACTGTGCAGTTCATCATCTGCAAAACTGAATGGAATTCGTACATGTATATGCATACCTAGGTGCATGATAATTACTAGGCGGCCATTTTTGAAAATCTCTAATATTATTTATGACTAATTCATTATAGGTATGAAGCTGATTTCGATGGCGTGTTTTTCGCAACTTTTTCCTTTGCTGGGCGTTCATTTTTATATCATTTGTCACGCAGACCATGCAGTATATATTAATATTGTAATATCGCATGTGATAATCCAGCTGTTGGGGCGTTGCATGACAACAACTAAAATTCGATTGATTACGCTCATATTTACGGGTTTTTATTTCACAAGATTGTTCCCATTATATTTCACTTGCGTTTTAATTTCATGTTCATTTTGTTTTTGAAAACTTCTGGAAGAGAAACGGTAAAATTGATTGATTATACAGATATTAATCGAGTATAGTTTAGATTTTGCACTATACCATTCTAATTAAATATCAAACCCAATTTTAAAGTGTGAAAGTTTTGGTTCAAATTCCGCCTTCTGCAGCGAATATATTAGAAAATGCTCGCCTGATTTATTTGACTATTTATGTCGGTCAATGCAATATTTCTTTCAAAACGAATATGACACATAAGAGTATTAATTTATCCAATTTGAAATAAAAATAAGTATTTTAATTACATGGAATCAGTCCGGTTTAAATGAAATTGCGGTCTTGAATTGTTCACGGGTTTCCTTTATAAATCCTGCAATTGAAATCGCATGTTAATTGCAGATTTATTTTAATGAATAGCTGCATGTAATTTTACTTCCTAATTTTTCAACTTTTTTAAATGTGAAGGTCAGTGCACCTTTCACAATCCGACAAATTTACATTTGAGGTTGCTGTCATGTATATGTAGTCTAATAATAATAGCTGTTGCAATGACACTAATTTCGGCAGTAAATATTGCATCACCCACCTTTAAGAGGTTATGGTTTCTCTGAATTTGTTCAGCAGTCAGTCGTTGCATTTCACTGACGATATGTGGATGTCACTCAAAATGTAAGTCGCCTGTTTCACTTAAAATTTACTATAGAATTAACCAACATATGTTTGATACTAAAATACATTATATTGAATGTAATTTATTAATAACTAAGCAAATTCAGCAGTATGTATAGGTATAAATCACACGTTATGGGATTATTTTTGTGCATTTTTCGTCACTTTAAATGTACCCACTACATTATATTACATTTTTGCACTGTAAATAATAGAATAATACAGTCAGTATATGTTTACTTAATGATTTTCTGCGCACAATGTGCTGTTTTTTCATTAAATGTTATGTTTGAAACAAATTCGCTTTCTGATTGGTTCGGTACAACTCGCTACTGAGTGGTCGAATGTCATATTTCTTTTGTACTGTCTGACAGGAAACAAATGATATGGATGTCATAGGGCCAACTGATACCAATAGAATTTTGGGTGCAGCCCCTATGGCAGAAGGCCCATAATTCTATTGGTTAATTCTTCACGTATTAGCTACCATTACATTAGTTCCTCTGTAAGGTTGTTCCAGAAATTGTTTTTGTTTCAGTTATCCATTTGAATTAACAGTTTATTTTGCAGCTAATCTATAAAAACTCCCTGAAATTCACTGTTTTTATAATTGTCCCCATTTGACTGTCACAGATTTCTGTAATATTTTGCCTAGTTGTTTATTCTAGTGTGAAAGTACAGTTTACCAAATGGTGCTCAATTCGAAGCAGATCTAATGTTATGGCTGCCAAAACACAGCAACAACCAAGCCAATTTCAGAATTCCGAAAATGGATGCAGTTTAGGTTTCGATGTTTGGAAGTGCAACTGAGTATCAAAATGGTGTCATTTCGTATCTTTTATTGGGCACATGCCTTTTGAACTTCTGATCTGAATGAAATCCAATGGAAACCATTCCGAATTCGTTCCTCTAGAAAATTGAGCGATAATATTCGGTATGCAGTACTTTATTCATAATTGACAGAATATTGTAGAAATTCGTGAATCTAATGTGAATCATTGGTCATTTTGAGATGGAAGGACCGTATAATGAAAGTTTACATTATGGATGTCATGCTTTGTTTTTCTAAAGACCCTTGCAAGTAAAAAAAAAACAAATAATGAAGAGTAAAATGTGACACTGGCTCTGAGTATATGTATGAATAATTGGTTTATTCGACAATCATAGACGTGGCAACTCTTTCGCTAATTAAGCACAGAATTCATTTGGGAGCGACTTTGGGGCGAGATAATTAGCAAAACTACGTCACTGAGCAGCAAGGCCCTAATCCCAATCCCAGCACCTCTTTACGACCTGTCTCCACGTGCATTCATTACTTTTCAATTCGATGCCAGCCATATATAAATTATATCGCCACTCATTTTTGACTACCGTTATCAGGCGTCCAGCATGCACTTCGCACTTTTCCTCTATTTTTCTTTTCAATTTTGCGTCTTGAGACTGTTTGGATGGCAGCCAGCCAATCACAGTTGTTATCTAGCCGAGTCTTAGTTGAAAATGCATTTTAATCGAGCTTTACAGATTAATGAAGCGTGCATAGGACGCTCATTACCGACTCCAAACTCATTATTCTATCCCTTAAGGGGGACATTCATTAAGGACGATAATAAATTTGCCTAATTTCCATCCGGTTTATTTCCCATTGTATTTATACATGTGACTGAACAAAGTTACAGTTTAAAAGAGTTCGCCAGTGCTTACAATGACGCGTAATTCAGCCGCAATAAGTAATGTATGCATATGTTATTGATATTTTATGAAGTGTTTTTATGAAAATGCAAAATACAAAAGCTCAATTATTTTATAAATTTCATTTTATAACAAGTTTTACAATTTCTTGCATTTGATAAGTTTAATAAATTCGAACTAAACTGCGCAGTTATTTAAAAAAAATGTTAAAATCACAAGAATTTGTTCTCAATATTAATTTCAGAAAGATTTTTGTCATATATAAACAGACGTTACTTTGTTTTCATTTGGCTTTGTTTTAAATTAGTGAAATATTCAGGTGGTTATTGGATAATTTTCAGCCAATTGAATTCATTTAATATTTAATATTTTTTATTTGCTAATATAGCTTCTTTGTCTCTTAAAACTACACATCATTTGTGGATTTTCCCTGCAATTTGACGTCATTGCATGGAGCTCCTCCTTTCGCTTGAGGTAAACGCCTACTTTACGTTTCTAACAGCGCTCTTGATTGCGGTGTTGAAGTCACAGGTACTCAGAGTTGAAGTGCTCCTCTTTAGTAAAGTGGAAATAACGCACTATCCAATGGACTTTCCATTGTTTCACGCGTTCCAACTCGGTGGTATTGGTTCCAAAACATTCCCAAAAAATGATAATCCCTTTTTATATAAAACAAATATTTTGGGTGTGTTTTTATGAAGTGATATTCAGTTCGGTGAATGAATGTGCCAAGTTTTATAAAAACGTTTCAATTTTGTAGGGGAAAATCAAAAAGGCGGCAAATTCAAATCGAATAGCTGTAGTTTTTGTTGGGGATATTTTGCTATTTGCATAATTGGGTGGTTTTCTGTGGACCAAAAAAGATTGGAAAGGAAGTTGCAGTTGGCCAAACTGACAAGGTCTGTAGTTGATGAATGTTGGTGGGTCGCAACTGTCTAATTACGCTGAATTACTGGGCGCACTGGAAACGGCAAAAGAGCAGCTATCTTTTCTTTCATTGGCTTTCTTTTATTTTTGTGCTCGTCTGTAATTTGGAGGGTGGCAAAAATCCGGAGTGGGTAGGGGAACAATCGGACCAGGGGTTATTTCTGGTAGTGCTCCGTAAGCCTTGTATATAGCAAACATGACGAATGATAGTGCTCCTTGCTCTTAATCTTTTTCTTATATGGATCCCTCTTTCGTATTCGTCCACCAACTAAATCTATTTCTATTGGAATGCTTTTAACACTGCACTTACGACTTGCCAATATTTTTTCCAACTCTATTATTTCACCATTTCTAAACTCGGTCGATTAAAAACCTTTCTTTTCTATATGCCAAATCCATAAATTGGACCACTTTCTATTCCTAGTATAGTACATATATATATGTGTTTGGAAGCGTTTTTGCATGCCTACATCTTAACAAAATGCCTAAACATTGTTTCTGATTTCAAGTGCAACATTAATTTTTCACGGTTTTCTACGTTGCAATAAAGCAAGTGCAAGATGAATGCACCTTGAATTTTACTAGCATCGTGTGGCCTCTGGTATTTATTGCCTCGTATACAAAAACCACCAGATTCCCAAGAATGTAATTGCACATTGGTTATTTTTTGAAAAGCCTGAAAACACGTGATGAAATGGTGCCATTTTCTTGAAATGTTGTGATAGAAGTGGGCCATAAAGTGGGGTCCCAAAAGAAAGCAGCTAGTTCATCTTGCATTCATCATTTTGTGACTTTCACTTCAGTTTTTTAATCTCAAAGTGGAGCATTATTCTGAACAATCACTGAAATTCATAATCCTAAAATAATTATCACTGTCCAACTGATTGAACGGTTATTTGGAGTTCTAATTTATAGAACAACAGTTTGCTTTCAATCATTTAACCATCTCTAAAGATCAGCTCATTTCCAATATAAAAACTGAAAAGCTGTAAATTTCTCAAACTGATAGTATAAGTTATTCAATTTTATTTCACTGAAATTGGTGATGTGGTGGTGCCCTCTGGTGTTCTTAGCTCAAAGCGACCCAATAAATAAATGGTGAACGCAGAATGTTATAAATGAGAGTGGAGAATTATCAATTAAATTAATTTCTGCATGTTTGTTCACCTTGAGGTCTTGATTTCCTATGCAAATCTGAACATTTGCTGCATGCATATTTTCGGTAAAACGTGCATAAAGTTATTTTGACCTGCGGTGTACAGCTTTTAATTAAGTCGAATACCGCCAACGTGTATATGTATAATTTGTAACTTTATGACTGAATTTGGTGCTGCCTAATTCCTGCTCATTGAGGACTTAATTACAGTTATGATAATGAAACAATTGAGCAGTGTGCGTCGCGTTTCGTTACTATATACAGTGCACAGTGTGAAAATTAATGATCTTAAATTACGTCTGTAAAAGTAAACGACAATTTAGCTAGGCAATCTCGCGACACTTACTTTCCACAATAAATTTGATTGCCGCATGTGTAAATGATTTATTGTTCGTTTCTTTATTATCATGTGTTTTTAATTTGTGGTGTACATTAAACCGGTGTATACCTGTACAGCTGCGCACCTGTAATTGGATAACTTACATGTATATATACCAATTAATAATTTCTTTCACAAGTCAGTCATGCCAGTAGCCTACAATTAAAAATCCATGTAATTTCAGTATGGATAATATTGTTGAATATATAGGCTTGCATCCAAGATGATTTATTGTGCTTTGTGCAAATTTTACATTATATTTCACTTATATTATTTATGCTAAATATTTAATAGATGCACACTCTGGAATTAGCATGAAAATTACAATCATTTCATATTTATCAAAGTGGGAGGTTAACGATTATACATAGTGCTTTTAAAACTAATTCAATTGTAGGCTGCTACCTTTTCACGAGTGGATTTTTTGAGTAGGGGGTTAATGTGATTTTTTAGAGTGGCATAATTGCATTAATTGAAATTCCATGTAAGTCTTTGTACAGTATATGTAATGAATGCTATGCCTACACAATTTCTGCAGGAATTGGGAGTTGTGCAATGTAATGTTTGTGAAAATGCAGGCCTATATATAGGAAATACGTATAGTTTGAAGTTGACTTACGAGGGGAACAGAAGTTGGCTCTATTTGGCCAAGTCATCAATTATATTGGCAAGTTTTATTTGTCGGCAGGTAGTTGGAACCTCCAGGGGTTTTTCACACACGCAAAAAAACTGGTGTATGGGAAAAGAAAGGATATGTGGAGATTTGAATAAATAAATAAATGCAACTATCTGTGCCATGTTTGTGCAAGTTCTCCATGATGTATTGCGACTCATTAAGAACGTCCTGGCGACATATTTTCGCTGTGAAGGATTTCCTTTCGGTCTACAGTCATCCATTTTCTCCCTCTCGCCCTTTTTTCTTATACCAAACTCATCCTTTTCTTTTTCTTCTTTATTTCTTCGTCGTGCTTGTTCGTTGTTGATGGCCAAAATCTTGTGCCCAACCCCGAAAACTCGTAACCAAAAAGAGATGCTAGCGATTGATGACTGCATCAATCATGGCGACTTTTGTCGCAATTTCCAAATGAATATTACCATCTTTTCATTTTCATGAAAGTACGTATCTAGAGACGTTTATAAACTTTAATACAAATGTGTTTGTGTGTGTGTGCCAGTTTGTGTGTGTGCGAAAGTGAACATTAGAAATGTGCATGGTATGTGTTGGTGCCTTTGAGTTGGCTGGTGGACCCTCTGTTATGCTGAGAAGGAGTGTCACCATAAGCGTTAATCACTTTAATGGTAATTCCTGAACAAATTGGAGTTTTGACCCGTTTGTGGAAATTTCGAGAGAAAATAGAGATTGCAAGTTTTAGTGCAAATTCTTAGAGTATGTTTGCAGAAAATTAATCAATCCTTTCCTGTGACAACTGACCTTCTAGTTAGGCTTAGTGGATAAGTCGAGTGTTTGTTTTTGTGTACATTTGTTCGTATATTTAAATATTGTTTGTATCGTGTAGTGGACACTCACAGTATGCTATTTAGCAAGATGCATGACTAAAAATGAATTTAAAAAACGAAGGAGTGCATTGAATGACCTTCGACTGCCTTTCACAAATATCCTTCAAAGTAGAAATGTAGAAGACTTGTCAACAACTGTATAGTTTCTTTAGTTTCAATGTGATATTTTACTGTAATTCTTCTCCCTTCAAAAACAATGTGCGATGTGCTCGTTATTATTGACCTCTATGCAACCAAAGAATTACATTCGCGTTTTTGTTTATTATTGACTATAATAGTTCAAAGTAGACTAATACATATTAATTATAGCATCTGATATGTCAATTTCCCATTTGGCAAAATTGGTTTCCATTTTATTATTGAATATACGTTTTGCCATTGCGTAAATTTGTAAATGTCATTGTGCAATGTGCACATGCAAACAAGTGCTATTTGGAAGCAAATCTGTTTTAATATTATTTCGCAAGTTTTAGTTTTTATCATATCCCATTCTGGAATTTTGAATTGAAATGCATGCAAGTTGTATTCATGGTAAATGGCTACATTAAGTCCTATGTATATAGTTCTCACTGCAAAATGCCCTTTCGATGTGATTGTATTTTTCAGAAAGGAAGCGAGGTCGGCAGACATATACTCGTTACCAAACACTTGAATTGGAGAAAGAATTTCACTTTAATCGCTACTTGACCCGCAGAAGAAGGATCGAAATTGCACATGCCCTTTGCCTGACGGAACGCCAGATTAAAATCTGGTTTCAGAACCGACGCATGAAGTGGAAAAAGGAGAACAAAGCGAAAATTGAGGCCGGTGTTGACCCCAACCTAGTGGTGGACCAGGTATCTTGAAAAGAAGAAAAGTGTTGTGTGTCTGCACATATGCTTGAACGACAAAGAAGAGCACTGTGTTCGGAGTACGGAATTGTGCTGTTTTTGTGATTTATTTCATATGTTCAAATGATGAAGAATGATGGTTGTGTGTGGCTGTAAAGAACAACACATTGCAAAGGCTGATGAGGACTTTTGCACTTGGAAAGTACCATCTTTCGCCGCATGGTGTAGCCAAAATCGGATACTCAATGGCAGCCATAACGGATTTTTGCAAGGACAACCAATAGGATGGCCACTTGAGCGACTGTTGACCAATAGGATGATGGCTCCACTTCCCAAACAACTTCCTCCTTCCCACGTTTAGAAGTCATCTTGAGACACTTCCACTGAAAATAAGTAACAAAAACGCGCACTTTTATTATATGCTGTAGTAGATTGCTTTCATTGTGAGAGACAGTTAGTTATATGCCATTGCAAAATGTGTTATATGTTTCTGCCTGAATATGTTTTAGGAAGAAAAAAATCATCTACTGATAAGGGTTTGTTCATAAGACAATGGAACTTGAATGAAATTCATGATTATATACATCAATTGATGACAGAAGACAGTTTCAAATTGCAAGTATAGGCCCTGGGAAATTTAAATATGACTGGCAGAGGAAAAGCATTTTATTGTTTTTAATTGGAAATTTTAAACCAGCCTCCCAAAATTAAGTGAAATCATTATTGTTTGCTTAACAGCTAAGTGGTGTCACAACAGAAGTTAGTGAAAGTTCTGCAGTTTTAACTTATCCTTACACGGATTTTGTAACTGAATTTGAATCTGTAAATGAAGTTGTATAATATTAATTTCTGTAATCAGTCGCTTGAATCTAGTCTGCACTTCACCACTAATGAAATCGTATTTCAATCTATTCACATTTTTAGGAGACATTTTCAATTTCCAAATTTCAAGAAATCTGCATGTATAAATAGAATAACAGTTGTCATTGTAAGGACTGTGAAATTTTATTTTCCCACACTCCAGGGTGGAAGCTAATCATAAACTAGATTCATTTGTAATTACCAAAGATGCTTTGGCAAATTTGTCAAGCTAACCCCAAATGCTGCATGAATTTCAATGTTGCAAATTAGCTTATTTACTTATTCAATTTTACGAAACAGACTAATGGCTGCAGTTTGTGGTTCAAAATTACTTTTGCATGTTCAGTTCTAATTTTTATCTATGCTCTTAAATTATTTAATATGCAACGAATCCACCCTGTGTTATATGACATTCGTAAAAATCCAATTTCAATTTATTGAGCTCATAAATGTGGACCAGGAAAAGAAAATCGCGAATCGCGTCTTGGACGGCTCTCACTTCAGAAAAGGCTTCTAAAAAGGATTTGTAAAAATATCTGTAAACCTAAATCAATTATAGGCCTGTATGTATTTCCAAAACGAAAACGGTTAAATAATATACGCGGCGGCCGCAAGAATTAAACATCGACTAAATTCCCATCCATCCATTCATTCACATCCATTTTATTCATTTCGAATAAGATCTCCTTTCAATTTTATATTAATTCACCAAGCACCAAATCATTGCATGTTACGGATATGTCATTGCACCACCGACGTAGTGTCAAATAAAATCTGATTGCTTGCATTATCGTATACTAACTTTAAATGTTTGTATTGTGGAATTATCAGTAATAATTGAATGTGGTTTGCAATGAAACCAATGCGCGAAATTAACCTTCAGTATACGTATTTGTTCAGGCACGCAATATATTTTTATCGATCAAATTTTGATCTTTGCGTAAGTCCCGGGGCCCCATAACACGCTAGGCATTGTCCGTTTTTAATCCAATTCTTTTTCATTTATTTCTGTATAACATCTGGCCAGTTTGATAAGAGGGATATAGGATATACAGACCGCCAATCTGCGCCGATAGATGGAGCCGCGGCTAGCTTTGTGCATTTACCATAATGCAACCCTACCGAAGTAGGCCTAATACTCAAATTGACATTTTCAAAAAAGAAGGATCAATAAATGCTGAAAATGTAAGTAAGTTTTTGAAAATTGGACCATATAAATTTAATTGATTCACAAGGCCATGAGCACGCTATCTATCGGCGGGAATTGGCAAAAGTAATTCCAAATATAAGCAATTCGTTGGATTCTATTTTGCATTTTCTCTCCAATTTCCTTGAAACTTGTATGAGAGCTGTCGATATTTCTCTTCCGAAATGCAATTCTTTCATCGTTTTCCAGCACTGTAGGCCTATGATATAGTAAGTAATATGCGAGCCGACTAATAGATGTCGTTTAGCTGAACGGACTTTTACTCTTGTAGAAATGAGCTAATATACCGTACTGTGAGTGATTTTTCACTCATTTTGATTCAAACGGAATTTTTTCTTTCTTTCTTGCCGCAGAAAATTTCTGCGTTTGGCATCTGAGCCGAGTAAAAAATGGAAATTCACAGTAATAAATTGCGTTTAATGCGATGAAAACATGATGTGATAAACGGCGAGAAAAGTTTTCCATTCATACGCGAACAAAAATTGTCAAACTTGGATATGTAAATATATATATTTAAACATAACAAAAAAAAAACTATATTGTGACTTCGATTTTTTTATTCGGTGGAAAAGCATGATGCCATTGCGGAAAAATCTCTCACCCAAACTGCTTTCAGTAGTGGGAAGAAAAATGTCATATTTTCGGGTGTCTGTTGCAAAAGGTTTTTGAAAAGGGTACAAAATATGATCTGTGTGCGATCGATTGGAAAAAGAAAAGTGACGACACAAATTTTGTGCGTGCTCAAATTCACTAAATATCTACTCTCCGTATAGAGAAGTGTCATTTGCCATTTTTTAATAAAAATCTATTCATTATAGATAAAGGCATGCATGCAACGAATTTATTTATGCGATAACAAGAGTAGGCCTAAATAAATGTAAACGTGTGTTCAATATTTTTATTTTCCAACTTTTCACTTTGTGCTATGCAAATATGAAATTTTAATGAGCATTTCAAATTTAATGGCCGCCGGTTGGAGTTGTACATTTCTTTACAACGGTCACGCATGTAAGTTATGAACCTAACCTACTTCTTTTTTAGTTTCATTTTATAGACTGTTTTGATGCTGGGTCATTTTCCCAAAATAAAACGTCCGACCTTGAACCTATAATTCTTCTTTTACAAACTGCACTTGTTTGCTAGTGCTTAGACGCGATTCGCGTCATCGTTATTATCGGAAAAGATATAAAACCGAGTTTAACGACTCTGCTGTCTTTTTTCTAGCCCCCCCATCCACTTTTTTCATTGGCCATTTAACGAGGGAAGAGCGCATTTCATCATATACTATATATTTTCTCTCCTGTGAGCTGCCACTTCAAACATTAAAACCAAAGAGCACGTGGTGGGCACATTGCTGTTATGTCATCACATCTATAGGTGATTGCTTGAAAACGGGTTCTCGGTTTAATACACCTATATAATAAATATCATATATCCACACCTGGGTAATATGATTCGCAACGAGCGAATCAAATTTTTAACAAGTCACAATTAAAACAGACATTTGTTTCTTCCCAGATAAAGTACAATTGTTAGCAGAGCTCCTCCCTATCTCATGCAGTTATCTTGGAAAATATATATGATTTTGATAAATAATTGATAGTTTTCAAATATTTGGGTGGTAAATTTTACAGCTATCAAAATATAGAATAAAATAGAAATTGAAAAAGCTTAATTCGCAAATTATAGTGAAACTGTTGATACATTTTTGGATTAAATCGTATTTTCATGCACATTTAGCTAATCTATATATTTATTGTGATTAATAGACAGTGTGTATTGAGGGTTTCAGTAATCCAGCGATTTGGTGATTGTTGGCAATATTTGAGTGACTTTGCTCGCTTTGCTATAAAACCATGGCTTTTGTTGTTGATCTCTGAAGCGGTCATGGTGGACTTTGATGACAGATGGCTACAAATTGCTTGTTCCAAGTTGGATTATACGAAAGCCAATTTATCCAGTCTGAATTTGTAACTGGAGATAACAACATATTCGACATTTCACTAACATTGAATGATGGACATCTTAAAATTTTGTCAAATACATAATGAGATATGCATTAACATTTTGAACATCTTACACTTTGCACGAAAAACAAATTGGTCTGTGCTTTCATTTGGAAAATTGTTAACAATTTTTTTTTCTGAATTTGCTGAATGTCATTTTGAATAATGTAATGATTCATTGAACCCGAAATTGAAAGAAATTATCCAGGTGTGGAATATATTCTCTACACTTAATATTCTTTTTGCGTCTTTAGTTCTGCCACGTGCTCCACCTAACTGCATACATAAATACTGTGAGAAGATATTACTAAATGAATATATTATATTTAAGTGCACAATGTTTGGAGTGTGTGTGCGCGATTGGAGCCAAAATCTGTGGACAACTAATACTATTATAGTATTATTATAAATATTACTATTAATATGTGACTCGTTCTTGGCGATAAAAAGGGTCCCCACCACCAAGTTCCTGTACAATTTCCTGGCGTAAAAGAAATAAGTGGGTCCTTATTGTGAAAAATGAGACTGTATTTTGTTTGTGTTTTTTTTTGAAGAAAAAAAATAATGCATCGTTTTTATTATAGAGTACTGAGAACAATGTGTATACCTGTAAAAGTATAGTCAAAACGTGGGAAAGAATAGAGTTGCAAGTTGATAAATGTCGCATTAATATGTGGTTGCAATGGGCAATTACTAGAGTTGGAAAATTATTGCTGGACAAACAGGACAGATGCGAATCTTTCTCGTATATCTTCTCCTTTCTCCCAATTCGCTCGTTTCGCGATATATTTCATTTTAATTTATTTATCGAGTACATAGTTGTCTCTCTTTTTTTTTATGTATGTAGTTATGTTGGCCAGTTTTGCTGACTGACCGGCCGGCGATGATCAATTGATACATGGGGACGTTTTCCCCAAAAATGATTTCACCTTTCGAATTGTTGTAGTGCGTTCAACCGTTTGAAAGAGATTTTTGGATAGCCACAACTCTAAAAATTCTATAATCACGAATTGATCTAAAAGATTTTCTTGCATTCCAATAATAATCAATGGAAATTCAAGCGCAATTTCATATTTTAATATGCCACATATCGAGTCACTGTATGTCTTGTGTAGCCTCCTATACTGTTGAGTCTTGAATTGGCCAAAAGTAAATTACTGCATTAAATTTCCAAGTACTTTTTTTATTAAATTGAACGAGTCTTTTCTTTGTGGTTTACGCTATTGTCTAGCTTTGCACACCAAAGATATACTTTGTGGCTACTCCCTCCACTAAATGTACTTTGGCAACCATTGCAGCAGTCATTCTTATTGAAAGTGGGCTTGTATTGACTACTGTAATGGATGCCATGGATACAAAGCCAGTAATTAATTGCATCTCTAGGAAAAAAAGCAGATAAATTCGTGATTTTCAGAGTATTTAGAGCAGTGGAAATCGATGATTTCTTGAAATTTCGAGCAGAAGTGCGCAATGCAGGCTTAATGGCGACGATAAATATGCTGAAAGAGAAAAAGGGGGAGGGGCGAAGACACAAATACCTCAATGTTAATCTGTCGTCTGTTGCGGGGTTCATAGTGTGGTTTTGTATAGAGTTACCGTGTAGGAATCCTAGAGAATAAGAAAAATCGAAATCGAAACAAATACAAGTGTCGATGAAAGTATATACAAGTGATTTACCGCGTACATAGTGACGAATTGGAATCTCTTTTTCCTTGTACATTTTTCCTTCTTGATGTGAATGTGTGCATGTGTTCAGTGTTCGTAGACACGTATATGAAAAATATATATATATGTTTGTAAAATTGCATGCAATCTTGTCATCGTCATGCGACAAAAGGTGATGTTTTTTGTTTGTTTTTCGTGAGGATTTTCTCCACATTTGATGGTTTTAAAAACGGCAAAGCGATAAATAATAATAATTGTCTGTTTATAAACAAGAAAACAATGATGAGATGGGGCGTCGTTATAAGAAAACGACGCGTGCAAAAAGCCGAGCTCATTTCCGAATATTTTCACGTCGATCGTCTTAACATTTTTGGGAATACCGCATATAAAACACTATACTACTCCTACTATACTACTACACTGTCAATGTTCATTGTATTTCCACCAATATATTTCATTGCATGTTTATTGGAGTGCAGGCAAAGTCGTAACAAACGCGTCGTTATTTTACTGTTCGAGGTGACTATACTTGAAAGGCTGCTAATAATAGCAAGAACCATAACAATATTACAGTGTCCAGTACATATATATCCAGTTTTCTCGGTTTCAGAGCGATTCTCTCGTGTAGGTATGTGCCAGTATTGCAGGGTGTCTTTGTAAAGAACTAACATGTGCTAAGAAAAGAGACCAATTGTTCTTTTTGAATGCAGATAGTATTAATAGGCAATGCTACTTATTAATGGTTTGAGCTTTATAATTAACAAAATTGTTGTTTCATAAAAACTTACCATCTCTACGGTTTACCTTCATCAAATTATGTTCTCAAAATCTACGAGTACCAGATATATTGTCCTTGAGCTGTCTGTATTTTGATTTATGTGAAATCATCAATTCAAACTAAATCATCAGCAAATCTAGCTACGGATCCCCATTTTCATTCACATTATCGAGTATTGTAAAACCAGCAAACCGTGTTTAGTCTGTATTTGTTATTGGCTAGCTTAGGTTAGATAGATTTAAATTTCCTGAAATGTTAATTAACCTGACCTTTATCTTTGTAATTCAGAAGTGAAATTTTATATAAATGAAGAAACTGCTGCTGGCAATGCCTGACACCAACACAAAACTTGTGTTCTTTGTAGACTGGATATTGCTATATTCACCACAAGAAGCTGTACAGAGTGCCTATAAATATTGGAAACCAGAATATTTCATTTGGGTCCTATTAGTTTTAATATTTGTCATGCATGAGATGAGAATGATGCTATGAAATTAAATTCTGAACATTCAGTTTCCAAACTTTGTGGCCACCCTGTAAATGAATGTAAAATATCGCGTATTGCAACAGGGTAAACAGAAAAAAGACTTAACTTCGCCAAATTCTCAGGAAGAATGCGGCTCTTATTTCTTCTGGAGACTGCAGTATATTGTACCCAATATATTTTATTGTAGTACACCAAATTATTTGTTCTGTGGATGCACATGATTGGAAATAGCAATGACCATTATTTTTCAAGTCACTAGTAGCTAAATTTCTCATTTTTTAAATTTAATTTACGACATTTTTTTTCTGTGTTTCACAGTATAATTTAAAGTATTATAAATTTCAGAATCGCTAGTGGCGTTGATGAAATATAGGCAAATGTTCATTTTAAGGCCCGAAATGTTGTAGTAACTGTTCTGTACTCTCCAGTTGCCTCGATATCAAACTTGAATTTCATAATTCCTACCTCATGGTTCATACTTCTTTCCCGTGAATTACTTCTACTTTTTGTCTCTCGCCTTGAATCGGACAATAGCGTTTTTTTCAGATAGGTCCCAAACCTTGCCTTCTCACAGTTTTAGCCTTTCATTGATAAGAATACCGCATTATTTGTCCTTCGGGCAGGTCGTATATTATATATATATATATAATATAAAAGTTTAAAAAACGAATGAAAACATTGTTTTTGATAATGTAAATCATTATAGTTGTCTGAAGTCAAGACGTGACCGCGGCCTTGTGCGGTATTTGTCAAAGATCCTTACAAGTACTTGAAAATGACAATATTTCTTATTACCAGCTAGATGTGTATTGTAGAAGTAGTTGTTCCATAGGACAGTCGGTTTTTACCCTGAAGGGGGTAAAATAACAGCGCAGAAGTACAAACAACAAGATGGTCGTATGTGTATGTGTCTCATGTTATTATGTATAATGAATGACCACGTGGCTCATGCATGGTCAAATTATAAGATTCATATTTAAATTTCCTATGAAAACGGTTGTTCCACACGAATGTTTGCACTTGCGCTGATTTTCTTTGGTTTTTTCCAACTTCATAGAAGCCATATTTTTCGTGCCTCTTTCATTTTTGGAAAACATTGTTTTCATAATTATACTTCATGTGAAACCCCTGTTCCATTGCTTTACAAATGCAATTAATGAGATGAAAATTAAGGGAATTTTATTTTTTGACTTGAGCACGTAAAATAAATAATTGAGAGCGCTACTGGACTAGCTTTCTTGTGGACAGGGAGGAAACAAATGTTATGTATGATTCACACCTAGAGAAATGTGACAATTCAGCCAACTTAATTTCGTAAATAAACGTCATTTGTATATTTGTCTTGACACTAAATAATTTCCACCCTGTACATGTGTAACCTACTATTGCTGAACTGTAGGTGTAATATTCGGTTCAGTGTTGTCTACTGTATTCTATACTGCAATACATGCAGATTAGCAATCGAATAGTTTCACCTAATAAAATAGGTACAATTTTTCATAAAACACTGCGCCAATTTCACCTGTATATACTTCCCTTTCAAACAGATAAACCGGAATTGTAGACAATGACTTTTCAAACATTGCACGAATCGAACATATTGGTGTTTGTCACTGTAATATTTTCCTTGAACTTTATTCGCCGTTTCTTCTGTGCATATCCATTGTGTATAACACTGCACACAAATTTCACGTGAAATGTGTTTCGTTTCAAGGCATGCTTAATTTATCACATTTTCTCGAGTGTACAAAAATTCAGTTCCCAGGCGTTAAGATGACGATGCGTAAATAGTTCGGAGTATGGTATGGTATATCGGCTGTATACGATGTACATGTATTGTGAAGTTTGTGACCGAAAAAAAATACAAAAAAATAATTACAATGTTCTCCGAATACCGAGTCAACCGATGTATGTAATAACACTTTCCTTGATGAAGCGAACGCCATCTTCTCAAAGACCCATGGAGAATATTTTATTGTTCATTGATACGTCACCATGATTAATAAAAGTGAACCGCTGAGGACACGTTTACTGCTATTGTGTTATCTGTATTTATTTATTTCAATTATAACCGAGAAATAGTAATCCAAAAAACGCTGACATAATTTCAAAAAATACTTAACATAGTAAATTTGTAACAAATTATAACTTCTCCGGGACGTTAAACTCATCTAATATTTCATTTTTTTGTAGGTTTTTTTAGATTTCCATTAGTACAATCGCTGTGAATTGTCAATTTACTACTTGGATGTCAGCGTTTAAAATTCATCACAAAGCACAGTAGAACTCCAACTACTCGGAAATCCGAATTGGTTGGGACCGGACCCAATCCGTATAATTGGATAATAATTGTAAAAAATAGATACTTTCTTTAAAAAATTATACCAAATACAGTAAAAAAAATATTTCTGAAACATTTCTTGACTCGAATCGATCCCGATAATTGGCGATCCGGTTATTTGGATCGAGTTCGGATAATTGAAGTTTTACTGTAGTCGAAACATGGCTTCGCTCTCTGTAAGTAGTAGATTTATTCAACTGAAGACCTCCGGAGGATATTTGAATTGACTCAACCATTGATGGCCTTTTTAATGAACAGACCACGTAATGAGTGTGATTTGGAATAGGTAATTTTCACTGAAATGAATGTTTTATAGAATTTGACCTACCTGCTAAATATTTGAATTTCAAATATGGCACTTATTTTATATCATTTACCAACTTCCTTGGTAGTACAGTATGAACACCTCTACAAGACAGCAAACTGCACTCTTCGGCACAGGAGTGCGCGGATTTAAAGTTAAAAAAGTAAAAGTAAGCTGCAATGAGTGTTGAACATTGGATCCCGGATTTTAGCTACATGGACAACATTTTAACATTTGTTGGTGAGTAGTTTGTTGATACGTAATACTGTGGTTACTGCAGTGAAAATTTATATTGGCATTGATATTTGGCAAATGATTACAGGAATTTGGGTAACAGTCTGGACAAAAAATATGGAGAAAATGTGCTATATCACCCGTAAGATTTGGAAAATGTTCATGCAGCTACGATTGGCTTTTGAGCAAGCACTTCGTTCTCGTTCCAATGGAGTATGTGACATAAATTGACGACGGTCATTCAGATAGAAGGTAATATTAAAAATTCTGGAACTTTGTGGGACGTTAGGAACCAATGTGCTTATGTTTTGCCCAAATTGTAAAATCTGTGGGAAGTCAGATCGCCTCCAAATATGCATACATAATGAATAACAAATAAATCCAAATAACCTATTTGAACTAATATACTTATGGAAAGTACATATTATGATTCACAACATTGTCAAGATTTACAAGAACCATCAAAATGTTAAAAACTATAAAAGTCCCCAAAATGGTCAAAATTTACAAACATCTCCAAAATGCTAAAAATTTGCAAAAATCCCCAAATATGTGAAAATTTAAAGAAATATCAGTTTAAAAGAATAATATTAAAAAGGTCCGCATTAACAAAAACGACACGAATTTCAGAGTTTACAATAATTCTTAACAAATTTCATAATTTGGAAAAAACCTAAAATGTCATAATTAGGAACAAAATCCAAAAAAGTGTCAAAATGTGCATAAATTTTTAAAAAAGGTAAAAATTAGGATAAAAAAGCCGAAAGTGTCAATTTTAGAAAAATTCAAAAATGGTCATAATTTACATAACATTTCAAAATGTTTAAATGTGCTCAAAAATTTTCAACTTTTTCAAAAAATAACAAATGCCAAAATTTGAAAAAATAACAAAACTTTCTTAAAATCCCCCAAAAACAAAAAAGTGAATACATTTTTTGAAAATATCGAAATTTCAATAAAATCCGCAAAATATCAAAATTCGCACACATCCCAAAAATGCCGTAATTTTCAAAAATTAATAAATACAGTCAAAGCCAGTTAACGTGGCCACGTCCGTCCTACCTGATTTGGCCATGTAATCCGGCGGCCATGTTAAGCGAAGTGAATTTTTTTATTAAAAAATTCTAAAATCGATTTTTCCAACATCGTTTTATCAGTACATGGATATTTAACCACATCGTAATATTTGTTGTCCATTTTTAAATGCTAATCAAGATTTGGGTTACTTGTATGCAAACAGATTTGAAATAATCCTTCCATGCCCACAACCAGGTGTTATAAGACACGGCACACGAATGCTCTTGGCGAGCCGAAACACATAAGTTTGTATCTTATATGGAACCTACTTTGTGGATATGGATTATTCCAAATTTGTTTGCAAATTAAGATGTTACATAAACAAAGGTTTCATTCATTTTCAAAGAAAGTCTCGGATATCTTGTTGACGGAGAGATGCATTGTGCACAACTTGCCAGAGAGATGAAATTGCCCGTTGGGAACAATCAGTCGCAAATTTTGTGCAAAACTTTCAAAATCTCTCATGGCTACTGTGTGCAGAATGTTAGCCTGCCCACAAATTACATAGCATAATGGGGTTTTGTGGCCACGCTAACCGACTTTTTGCCACGCTAAACTCTGCGTTTGATCGGTTCCAGGTCATTCTGGCCACCTCAGTCGGTGGCCACGCTTAACCGTCCGCCACATTAAACGGCTTTGACTGTATTACAAAAAATTTTAAAGCTGCCAGGTCTGCATAATGCTGTGAATGCTTCACGGTCAGCTTTATTGCGTACATGCCACATAGCTGCATTGTGCAAGGTCTGCAATAAAACTGCCAGTGAAACATTCACAGCTTTATTGCAGACCTGCAGGCATGTGGCATGCATGTGACAGCCAACCGGGGTTTATTTTCGACAATATACGGTATGTCAAATTTTGGAGTTTGTACCAGAGATAATAATTACATAGGAATCAGTTACTTAGCTTACGTTCCACAAAATTGCCAGTTTTCCTCAAATATCATTTTTCCTCATATCATTGTTCCTCAACCACATTTTTCCTCACAAGCCTAATTTTTCCTCCAAATCCTCATTTTTCCTCAAGAACCTCATTTTTCCTCGAAAACCGCATTTTTCCTCAAAAACCGCATTATTCCTCAAAAACCTCATTTTTCCTCAAAGACCTCATTTTTCCTGAAAAACGTCATTTTTCCTCAAAAATGTAATTTTTCCTTAAAAACGTCATTTTTCCTCGAAATCCTCATTTTTCCTCAAAAACCTCATTTTCCTCAAAAACCTCAGTTTTTCTCAAAAACCTCATTTTTACTCAAAAACCTCATTTTTACTCAAAAACCTCATTTTTACTCAATCGTCATTTTTCCTCAAAATCGTCAGTTGCGTCTTTCCTCAGCTTTTGCGGCTGAGGTCCCGGCTCTCTTGTCCAATCAGCTGTCCGACAGGGGCGGCTGTAGAGGGTCTGGTTCGCAATTAGTTTTACTCGTGGTTTGTTGGGTCGTCCTCTCGGCGGCTGGGCGAACTTCCTGCAGGCTGCACGGCTGGTGAGGTACTCATGGAGCGGTGACCTGCGGTGGCTGGGCGATGCGTCGAGGGTCCTTGGAAGGTACGGCTCTCGAAGATGGCGTGGAATACAGCTTTGGTGTGTACAAGAGCGCCAAAGTCTCAAGTAGACCTTCAGTTACGGCGTCCAGGGAGTTGAGGTTCTTCTCGGGTTGAAGGCTTCCGGTCGGCTCAGGACCTGCGACGTTGACTACAGCTACGGTGTGACCTGCGATGACCTCCGGTAGAGACGCGGTGACGGCTCAGTACGGCGTGGTGTGACGCGGTCCACGGCTGCTCCCTCTGCTGGCTGCGATGGCTTCCTTGTGGTCCTCGAGGTTTAGAAAGCGCGGGCAATACGGCAGGTATAGGGAAACGCCGAAAAGTAATGTATAGACACAGTCTGAGATATGTCATAAATACAATCCTTTATTTCTAGATTCGAGCTTGGATAGGAAAGAGAAAACAGAATTTAATCCGCAAGAGTAGAACTCAAGGGGAGGCTCTGGAACCTGAGAGAGAGATGCTCAATCTGCCTTAACATGGGCAGATGCGCACATTTCATATCAAACGGTACAAAGAGTAGGTGGGGCTGTATGGGATTATAATGACGCTCATCGGAATGTTGATCTAGATCACAGGTGGCTCCATCGGTGGAGTATGCGCTATAGAGCCCCAGGGCGGAGGCGACATATTCTCCCCACATAGCAATGGACAGCTCCGAATGATGACATCGTTGGCCCAGGTGCGGAGTGACGTCACGGGGACGACGACGACGCTTCGGCTCCCAACTCTTGAGCACGTGGAAGCACGTGGCGGCGTTCGGTGGTGAACGCTTGTACTACGCGATATTACTACGCTTATAACTAAGACGTTAATCGCTAAGTCGATCGCTTAACAGAATTACAAGTGTAATTAGTTAGACATTAAACAGTTTCATGCCAGAGAATACTGAGTCTTAATTTATGCGCGATCGGTACGGGCATATAGACGCGCCCGTACGCACCGAGGTACATCGCGGACTTACGATTTGCGTGAGGGGGCGGAGATGCATCATCCAGGCTCCTCCTAGGCGATCGGCGCACCTATTACGTCACACTAAAGCGAGTACGACGCGGACACATAAATATTGCTAAGCGACGTACATAAGTTTACTTAGCTTTAATTATTTAAACATAATCGAGATTTGCCCTTTCGGTGATAATGGAGAGAACTGACGGTCCCGAAATCGGAAAAAAAGTGGAACCGTCACACAGTTTTCCTCAAAATCGTAATTTTTTCTCAAAATCCTCATTTTTCCTCAAAAATTTCATTTTTTTTCAAAAACCTCAATTTTTCCTCAAAATCGTCATTTCTCCTCAAAATCGTCTTTTTTACTCAAAATCGTCATTTTTCCTCAAAAAGCTCATTTTTCTTCAAAAAGCTCATTTTTCTTCAAAATCCTCATTTTTCCTCAAAATCCTCATTTCTCCTCATTTTTCCTCTAAATCCTCATTTCTCCTCAAAATCGTCATTTCTCCTCAAAATCTCATTTTTCCTCGAAAAAGTCATTTTTCATCAGAAAAGTAGTTTTTCCTAGAAAATGTCGTTTTTCCTCAAATAAGTCAGTTTTCCTCAAAAAAATTCGTTTTTCCTCAAAAATCTCATTTTTCCTTAAAAATTCTTTTTTCCTCAAAAAGTCGTTTTTTTTTCAAAAAAGTCGTATTTCCTCAAAAAAAGACGTTTTTCCTCAAAAAAGTCGTTTTTCCTCAAAGAAGTCGTTTTTCTTTACAAATCTCATTTTTCATCAAAAAGTCGTTTTTCCTCAAAAAAATTCGTTTTTCCTCAAAAATCTCCTTTTTCCTCAAAACAGTCGTTTTTCTTCCAAAAAGTCGTTTTTCCTCAAAAATCTCGTTTTTCCTAAAAAAAAGTCGTTTAGCATCAAATGTCATTTTTCCTCAAAAAAGTCGTTTTTCCTCAAAAATCTCGTTTCTCCTCAAAAACCTCGTTT
>WWPM01009264.1:0-14307 GCA_023279145.1 Glomeris maerens | reverse complement strand
GACAGTTTTTTGATTGTAGCAAGTGAATAAAAATTCTGTAATTTTTTCCTGTCCAGCCGATACTAACCCCATTGAAATTTCTGAACTATCCCAACCCATTGCGGAGATATAAAAAGGTGGGCCAAAAATTGAAATGATTTCATTTTTACAAACCGAACTGAACATCCTAATTTTCGGCCAAAAATAAACAGAATCGTCAACCGGAAGTCGGTCAAAAAAATACAAATATGAGGGAGACAGTTATGATCATCGACTGTACATTTCACACCTTGCACATCTCATGAAAAACAGAGTGTCACAAGGGTTAATTTCCCCTATTTACAGAAAACCTGTTACAGATAATTCATGCAATATGTTCACTTTCAAATGGGAAGGGAACAAAATTTCTCTGATTCCTGTAACGTATTTTATGGATGTCCCCTCAAATGCATGCCTACTTTGACTATTCATATCTCCGGTTTCGGACATAAAACGGATGTCCCACTTCAGCAGTGATCTTATATGACTACTACCTAGCTGTGTGCCAAATATCATCAAGAAAGTCCGTGGACAGTTCCGTTACTCTCCTTGTTAGAACTGAAGCGATTTTAAAGCGATTTCAATTGAAAACTGAAGCGATTTTAAAGCGCTTTTCAAGTGAATTCAATTTAAAACTAAGACGATTTGAAAACGTTTTAAAATCAATGTCCATGGAAAATAAAGAAATATACTCACGGAGTTAATTCTGTGTTTTGTGATGGAATAACTGCCGTGTTGAACTACCCGATTTTATTCAGTGATTTGAAAGTTAGGAATGAAATTAAAAAATTGGAGCCAAGCAGCGAAATTGGAATGAAAAACCTTATTTGGGATGCAACAGTGAATTCAGAACGAAATATGGTTTGTTGCATCCACCAGATGGCGCTATTTTTCTTGGCGATTAATATTACACCTCACAGGTAAGTCAGGTGGGTAATGGACATCCAATAACACCCAGGGGGTGGTGTGCGCCGCTGTGCCAATATTTGGTGTAAGGTGGTGCAGTAGATGGAAGGAGTTGTGCGACAAAGCCGAAAAGTGGCTGCGATTTTATATACCGGGTGAGTCATAAGTCCTGTGACGGCCTGTTGTTTTTGTAAATGAATGGTGTAGGAATGGAAACGCACATAAAAAGGGCTATCTAACCATGTGCCCATTTGTGACCTTGAAAGGTGGGATCAAGGTCATTGAAATGCTAACTTTGTAACTATTGGCGCTAGTGGGCTGATATCATTTAGCGATATGTTCAGCTCCTTGTTCTAAACATAATGCAGCAATCAGATTGAAAATCGTATAAACAAAGCAAAAGTTATGTGGGAAAAACCGAAATGTGCAGCCCCTGTGAAAAGCTTTCCTAACAATACCCTGGTATGTGCTTCCCTGCCTTGCAATTGCATGCTGTTTGTGTACAACAAGGGAGCTGGCTGGAAAGCTTTTCAGAGTAAGTCTTTGTGAAAGCAGTAAACTTTGACTGTAATGTTTCCCCGACCAATTTTATTTTCGGAAATTTGTGTATCTTGTTAAATAGGTGGAAAAAAGTGTTTTTCAAAAAAACAAATATCCTACTGCGGCAGCAGATCTCAAAGTCTCAAAAAGCCATACAATTTTGAAAAATTTGTCCCCACTTTATTCAAACATGAAGCCATGAATTTAAATGCGGTTTTCGTAATTCGAACCCTTTTTGCATTGTCAAAGTTCATTTTAATGCAATTTGACCTTTGACCTAATTTTGGGGTGACCCAGAGATGACCTTCAGAGGTCAAATGTCAAATCGGTGATATGGAACTTTGGCAATGCAATTTGAGTTCGAATAGTGAAAAAACCCTTTCTAAATTCATGAATCCGTGTTCGAATAAAGTGGGGACCAATTTCTGAAAAATGCTGCAAAATGGTGACTTTGAGCGTGAATAACGTCACAAATAATTTTTTTTCCACAAAACTGGGATAGCCAAGTTGATTATATATCAAAGTGGTACTCAAATATTTATGGTTTTCAATATTATTAATTGGTGGGGGAAATTGAGGTTTATTGCTTTCACAAAGACTTACTCTTCACAGAGGTGCACATTCCAGTTTCTCCACATAATTTTGGCATTGTTTATCCGATTTTCAATCTGATTGCCGCATTATTTTTAGAACAAGGCGCTGAACATATCGCTAAATGATATCAGACCACTAGCGCCAATAATTACAATGTTAGCATTTGAATGACATTGATCCCACCTTTCAAGGTCACCAATGGGCCCATGGTTAGATAGCCCCCATATGGGATTAATGCCGCAATCACAACAGGTCATCGTGGTAACAGTTGGATTTTGACCACATTGCGGTTTTTTCAAGTTGGGGAGCGTGCATTACGGTCGTCACGTTTCATGTGCTAGTTAAAAAACTAAGCGTTTCAGGACATAGGTTCATAGGAGGTTCATGTGTTGTGCTCATGCAAGGAATATACCTTGTAACAGGGTTCCCACAGAATCTGGGAAACAGGGAAATCAGGGGAACGTCAGGGGATTATTTTTCTGTCTGAGAATCCTGGGAATGTCAGGGAATTTTACTAAATTCTTGAAAAGTCGGGGGATTTTGAAAAATAATTTTATGACATTCATAGTGATATGCACAGAAAATTGCTACATTTGCACATCCAGTTGCTACTTTTTTGGAATTGGCAACAGTGGTCAGAGACCCTGTTGATGATGTCACTATAATTACTTCTGATAGTGTAACTTTTAACTACAGTAAAACCTCGGGATCGGGTCACCCTCTTAATAGGGTCACCTGGATGATCGGGTCGCCAAGGGCAGGCACAGAATTTTTCTTCCATAGACTGTGTGTATTAGCCTGTTGGTTAATCGGGTCAAGGGCCGCCAGTTTGATCCCCTTGAGCATATGCAGATCGGATAATCGAATCACCTGGGGTTTGCTGTTGAGACATAACTGCCGCTATTTCCATGTTTGGATGAGTCACCACTTTAATTGCTGTAAAACGCTCCTGCTTTGGGCAAATTTTATTTCTCTAGTCAAGCGTTGGGTCACAGCTTCGTTGTTTGCAGGCTACTGTACTTGATCAAGGAGAGCATCAAGCAAACATTTCGGAATTCTCAGCAGTGAAACAGTATGGCGACCAAAAAAAACGAGTTGAATTGGGACTTGCAGATTCATAAATGTGTGTTAATAAAAAATTCCATACCGCAATTGTAAAATGAAAAGCAGGAAATTTTTCAAAAAATTTTGATACATCGGTTAATAGAGTCACCTCATAGATGGGGGTCGCATTGAGGCAGGTCCCTTGGGTGGCCCCATTAACGAGGTTTTACTGTATTTGTAATACATAGTGTCCCAAATTAACATATTCACTCTTTGGGGCGTTATAACTCGGCAGCGAAATGAGATAGAAATATAAGGTCTGTTTTATTTAATACTGTTAACTTTTTCAAAGCTGTGCAGGTTAAAAATAAATGTCCACCTTCTGCTACAGTACATTCCTAACATCGACGTCGAACGGACCGACATACCGACTGGATTGTAGCCAATGGGATGTCATTGATAGCATGTTCAATCTGAACTTGTAATTCCGTTAGTGTTTGTGGTTTTGTGGCGTACACAACGTTATTTTAAGTTGCCCAAACGTAGAAGTCGAGAGGGGGTTAAATCGGGAGATCGAGGTGGGAACTCTGTCACGCTTCCTTTTCGTCTTTATCCAACTGTGATTGAATGTTTGATCGAGGACAGTTCTCACAAACACTAACGGAATTACAAGTTCAGATGAACGTGCCATCAATGGCATTCGTTAGGCTGCAATCCAGTCTGTATGTTGGTCTGTTCGACGTCGGTGTTGGGAATGTACTGTAGCAGAAGGTAGGCATTTATTTTGAACCTGCACGGCTTTGAAAAAGTTAACATTATTAAATAAAGCAGACCTTATATTTCTATCTCATTTCGTTGCCGAGTTATACCAACCCAAAGAGTGTAATATGTCAATCTGGGACACTCTGTACTTATATTTTGTTCTGGTGGTATTAAAATTAGTACTATGGGGGATAAACAGTGTTCATTTCTTGTAGCCAACCAATCATATGGTAAGGCATTGGAAGAAATGCAATATCCATTTGAGAATGAATAGAATAATTGTATATTTGGTTATATGAGACCTGTTTCAATGTACAGTCCTCCCTTGTTAATCCGGCAAATATGGGACCAGGGCACCGCCAGATTATCAAAAACGCCGGATTACCGGAAATTAACTAATACTGACGAATTTTAACAGCAGAAACTACGTTTTATTGTACGCATAGCAGGGCATGTATGTTACACATTTGTATTGAAGTTTGAAGATGAAATTATGAACAAATTTACTTGTTTTGTAACAAAACCGCAGAAAAAATATGCTGCAGATTTTTTTCCAGAAAAACATTGATTTATGCAGAAAATCTACAGAAACTAATGAAATTGTAAACCCCCCTTTCGAAGCCCCATGGGAGGCAAGAAATAAATATATACAAATCTACAGAAACTCCTACAATTTTGTAGATAATCTGCAGAAAATGTAGCAGAATACTTTCAGATGCAACTGCGACTGCAGAGTTTCTGCCGAAAATATATTAATAGTTTGGTGATAATTTTCAGAATTTCAGATTTTGTACAAATATTTGTAGATTTTCTACAGATTATTTTCAGTCATTGCAGAAATTCTGCAGAAACCACTGTTTAAAATTTCAGCATAAATAATAGAAACAGAGTGAATAGAATAAATTCTATCAGCAGGAATGTACAGAAATTCTTAAGATTGAAATCTTCATTTACCTCTCGACAAGTTTACTACAAAATTTTCAGGAGAAAGGCCAAAAAAACGCCGGATAATCGAAGGGTAGGATTATCGAGGGAGGACTGCATTGACTTTCAAAAAGGAAGTACAAGATAGGAACATAAATTTTTTAAATCGAATTTAACACTATAACTAATAAGTGTCAGGGGAAATACTTCTTGTGGGCTTGGAAACCTGGGAATGTCAGGGGATTTTTTCACAAAAGCTGTGGAAACCCTGTTGTAAGTTGGTCCCTCTATTTACGGAACGTCCTGTATGAATATCTCTACGAGCAAAATTTGGCATGTTACAGCCAATAGCAATGAAGTTAGAATTCTAATTAAATACCAACATGGGATTTACCATATTTAATTGTTAAGCTAGGTGTGAATTTGTTACTCTAAAACTTTCCTAAGAAACAATCTAGGTTAGGTTTGATTATTTTCTAACAGGAAAAAAATATTGTCTTTGTAAGTTAAAACCGAGTGCAAGACTGCAGACTCTAGTTTGTGAGGAAGCTAAAAATGGAAGGGAAAAGTGAAAGAGATGCACATGTATGGTTCTGTTCTGTGCTGAGCAATTTTCGTCTTGCGGAGGAAGCTATTTTTTGTTTGAGTAATTTTTTTACAGTAGTTCCGTGACGTAATGTTTTCTACAAATAAACTTTACGAATGACTTTCACAACTTCACAACAGTTACTAAATGCTTGTATGCAAATGGGATGTTCAGTACTTGCATCGCTGTCACGCATGTGACTCTGACTTGACGTCACGAGCATTTCTTCTTCCTTTTCGGCTCTCTTTGTCAGCTAAATCTGGCGGTTGTACGCATCGGCGGGAGAAATTCTTTACGTGCAAAGTGCCAAAGGACAGGAACGCTTAGAGAGTAGCACGCGAAGATGCCTCGCTCGAAACCTTCGCTAAATCTCCGCATGCCTTTGGATCTGGGTGGAGAAGATGGATCAAATTCCTCACAATCAAGTACTGGTTTTAATGAAGTATTTATGAGCGTCCTGCCGGTGGATTGCTCATTGAAGGCTGACGCGGATGACGAAGATAGCGATGATGATGGGATATCCACACCGAGGCGAGTAATCGTTCGAACATGGACACCTTTCTTGAGAACACTGTGTTTGAAACATCTGCAATATGACCTTATTTCCTGTAATACCTAGCACTGCATTATTTTAATCTTAAACAGGCATTATACATGCCTGATCAATCCATATTACAGGTAACATGGTCAGCATCATTTAGCTAATTACTGTGAATTGGACATTACTTTGGAAGCAATCAAAATTTAAAAGGGCGATTACATTTCCTCTATTGTATAATAGCGAAATTAGGCAACTCGGTCGAAATGTGAGCAAAAGGATGATTACTTGAAATTGTTAACCATACCAATGGGTACTTGCCACTTCCTACAAATGCACTCAATGCCATCTTGTTAGACATCGATTTCAATTTTATTTAACAGTTAGGTTGATTAGTCGCTCTCATTGAAAAATCATTCCACTCCCACAAACTGAAGATTGTTATCTTTTGTACACATTTAATGTTGCAAATAGAGCAAAGCGAAATTTTCCTAATTATTTGAGGTGAGAAAACATAATTTTTTCCCAGTTTTTCACTATGCTGGCACTTTTAAGATGTCTCCTCCTACTGATTTTGTATCTTTTTTGATTTCACCTTATCTAGTGTTCCTTTCGCCTGTCTTTTGACCGTCGACTATCTTTGTTATTCCTATATGTTGTAGTGATTATACTGAAGATGTTTGTGATAATTAGCCAAAGCATGTTTCACTGCTATGGTTAGGAAATATTTAGTATAGAAAAATATCTTTAACCCACTGTAGGTTCCTTATGACATGTTTCGGTTATATTGTTCGACATCATCATTACTTTCGGCCTGTTTCATATGCTAAATTAGAAGTTTTAATGCTTAATGATAGGTAATTGACATTTGTTATTAGTCCCATCGCATCGATGAAGAAGCGCCTACTCAGATCACCATCAAAACATGTGAAACGTTCTCCGATATCCAAAAGGCAACGGCTGCAGCTTTTCAGCTCATCATCGTCCAGCGATGAAGAGGATACAGACGGAATGCAAACAGCTACTACACAAGAAGACAACGCGGGAGGAGTATTGGAAGGCGATAGAGTGGAGAGCTCTTGGAAGAATGCAAAGCAAAATTCGGTTGACAAAGCTATGCAGGATATGGAAGATGAGTTAGCATCGACACGACGTGAGCTGGAAAATACCAGCAAACGCCTGCAGGGAATGTTCACTAGTAGATGCAACGACAGCCACGTGGCTATCGCAGTAGAATCACAAGCCGCAGTAGGATCGAGTGTAGTATTCGAAAACGATTCGGCTAACAGCGGCGGGACAAGGACGTTGCAGCCAATCGCACCCAACTCGCCGTGGCAAAGACCACCAAAGAAATGCGCAGTGGCTGTAGTGAGCCCCGTCAGATTGTCACAGGAGCTAGTTGAACCCTCCACATCACAGACTTTGGCCCCGGATCTCGAGCTCTGGAATGATGTGGATGCAGCCGGGTCCGCTTCAAACAGCCCCTTGCCCAGGCTCAGAAATCATAATAATAGGGTATGTGGGGACCTAATGTCATTCTCACATCAAGTTCAGTTACTTTGTATTTGCTGCAAAAATATGAACTCAATTACGTACTTGTCAAATTAATCATCAAATCGTTAAACATTAATAATAACTATTTTATTCTTTTGAAGGATGGGGGATTAGTGTAGATAGCAATTGAATAGTTATTTCATTTTTACACGTGTTATTGTGTGCAATTAGCCACATAAAGCCAGTGATTATGTATGTTTTGCTTAGTCGTTTGGTGCAACTTTGCGTTCGTTTCGTTCAGCGATCTACTTCAAAGTGGATGTCATCCGATGATAGTGATGATGAAAACTGCAGTTGGTTTCCTCGTGTGGATGCTGAAGAAAGTTACAGTCGAAGTGTACGAGGTGAATCTGACGAGGCTGCCGCAAACCTTGTCAGGGGACCAGCCACACGGCAGAAGACGCGCCTCAGCAATTCGAAGCACAATTTCATATACCTTGTTGACACTTCTGACGAGGATTCCAATGCCAACTCCGCTGGCAATTGCGCCACTGAGCCCGGTTGTTCAAGAAGACTAAACCGCAATGTTGGCCCGCTAGTAATCAAGCCGAGAATGCCCGATGTGCCGCCGGTTTTGCAATGCTACCGCAGTACCTCTCGGCAGCCGGAGCCCGTAGCTTCCACATCCGGGCTTGGCACTAAGAAACCATGCCAGGCTCAGACCAGATCCGCAGATGCTGATGTTTTCAATAGCAGTTCTGATCACGAATCCTCGAAATCGGAACACATTGCTCGCCCCGGGTTAAGACACCGTCTTCGTCGCAATAGTCGAGGTAGACGCCATCAAGAGAGAGTTGCAGCAGTGTCAGCAGCGTCCACAACATACCCTCATTCCGGCACTAGCCGTGATTCGTACATTGAACAAGATGCAGCCCAGATCGTACAGCAGATCGAGTCCGATGAAGCCTTTGCGCGCCAACTTCAGGTTTGTTCCAAACATTTACACAGATGTTGCATTTCCATGTTGAAAATAAAAACAAATAAATGCAAAATGTGTGTTCTGGAATACTGCACCAGGCTTGTTACACTTTGAAATCCTGTAAATGTTAGGGAATTCGTGTAAGAATTCTCAGGGAATTTTTCTTGCTAAGAAGTAGTTAAAATGATTTAACAACGGGAATTACTGCTGCAATTTTTGCATCGACTACCCTTAAATTTAGACAATTACTCATTGATCTTTCACGAATTTTGCAATTGGAAAGATATGGAAAAGCTGTTTGTGGATTCAAGAAGACTTGAAGTGTTGGTAATTTGTCATGTTTTACACGTACAGGCGCAATATGATGCAGAAGAAATACCGGCTAATACTTCGTTCGCGTCTCCCGTTCAGATTGGCGTCCGCAGTGGTCGGCGTTTGCATCAGATCCGGAGGCCCACGGTGCCTCAAAGGTGAGCTGGATGTGCCACTCGAAGCCTGTAAAATTGTAACAGAAGCAGACGTTGTTATGACAGTTCCCCTGTGATTATTGCGCCACCCGAAAGGGGTTTCAACGTGCCGCGGGAAGGAGGCGGAAACGCAAGTCACCGTCGCCATACACCTAGCAGAAGACACAGGGACTTTCACCTGTTGTTTGGGTTGAACATGGACAGTGTTCTTGCGTCGGGCCTCACATTGCTGCAGCAACGAATTAACCTGTTGACTGGACAGGTACGTGTGATGTGTTACCACAATTTGGGCAATTGTCATTACAATATTATTAAATATGCTATTTCTATATTTAACCCCTTATATAGAATGCTGACAATTTAAGCGGCAGCCGTACCAGGCGTGGCAGAAGCGGTTATGACATTGACAGTAGCGATGATTCCGATATTGATATTGATGCAGGTAAGTTTCAACACTGTGTTCATATTATATAGTAAAAATTTTGAATTGTTGTTGTGTTTGTTTTAGAAACTCCTAACTTCTTCAGCGATGATGAGGATGGTAGAGTTCGCGTTAACATAAATGGAGTATGTTGTTTTGAATAAGCAAATGTCGTTCGTGATGAAAGCTTAGATGGTTGCTGATGGACATTTGACCTTTTGTTAGAGACAAGGGTATGCTGTGGTATCACCGAGAGGTCCTCGAGGTTCCCGTGGTCGCAGTCGCAGGAGATATGCACCTGCCATGTTAGGTGATGGTTTGGATTATGAGGTATAAAATAATATTTTTTCTTGTTCCCTAATTGAGAATTTTTAGTGTAGTAAATATGTGCATGAATTGTATTTAATTTTAGCTGTCGATGTAAATTGTATACTATTTAAGAATTTATACATTTTGTAACTTTGTGTGGATGGTTAGAAAACACGCAGCAATAATAAAGTGCATATACAACAGTTGTCTAAATGGAATTATGGAGAAAATATGTATTTCATTTCAGTTTTATACTGTCTATAAAACTGGAAGCAAATAATGAAAATCGAAATTACTTTGGATTTAATTTAAGAAATGTTAATATAATTTTCCTGCTTTATCAAAAGAAAATCTTGTGTATGTACATGCCAAGTCCAATAGAATTGGCTGCAGATAGTCAGCATATATGTAGCAATTCCCGAATTATATGAATAGATGATGTAAATGAAATTGAATTCAGTGCGTGAAAAAAGTTTATAATTACTGGCTTTTACACGTGGAAGTTACGTGTAACTTCATGTAGTCATGCTGAGAATGTCTAGAAATTGCATTGTTTTTTAGGCACTGCTAGATTTGGGAGACGTAAAGAGAGGTATGAGTCATACTGAAATCAATATTCTGCCAACTCGAATATTCAGCAATATTCATCAAGAACAAGATGCGTGTGGCTCTCGAATTTCGCCAAACAACCAATGCCATGTTTGTATGTGTGACTACGAGAATGGAGATAAACTACGAATACTACCATGTTTCCATGACTACCATGCGCAGTGCATTGACCGATGGCTGAAGGTAAAGTAATATTTTGGTTTTCAGTAATTAATTCTTCAATAAAATATGTTGTATTCCAGGAGAATGTCACGTGTCCTGTATGCAGAGTTCGAGTTGAGATTGATCAGGAGCTGTCGTTTACTTGAGGTTCATTTGATAGATTCCAAAAATTTGTCATGTTAACACCTTAATAGAAAAACAAAGCAGTTGAATGCAACTATAGCCAAATTATTTAATTTATGAGGTGCTGTGTATGTGCCTATAGGTTGCCGTACATGCTTTACCATTTAGGAATTGTCAATGTACAATGTTCATTTTCATCCAAACCTGACGGGACCAAGGTTATTTTGTATAATCGAATGTTTGTATAACCACAAATTAAGTAATTTTCAATGTTTCTGTCTGAATGACAAAATTGCTTTGTAGCATCTCAGTTGTGATTTGTCGCCAAAAATGCAAATTGTAATGTGTGCTGAATATGCACTAGTGTTGCAGTGTACTGAAGTTGTTATATGCCTACAAATTGTGTATGAAAAATGTCAAACTGAGATTAAAGTGATGAACATATATTGGGCATTATTTAATGTAGACTACAAAGAAAAGTAGATAAGAACTCTGTCAGTTTGCATTTATGTTTCCCTAATAAAACTTTCTCATTGAGTGTTTCATTATTTTCTCTGAAAATTTACTTACAGATACTGATAGTATGTATGATTTTGTGAATCTGCGATTTAGTGAAAAAACCTATTTATTGAAGGGTCGAGTTTAACTGAGATACGACCTCGGTTAAACCGGAAGAACTCGAATAAGCCAAACGCTGGGTGTGACAACAACTTTATTAATTCTCTTAACTCTTAACATACCAAGGTCATGTCGTCAACGTTGCTTACCAAGCTGGGGTCTTCTGAGGACCCCATTTTTTTTTGCTATTCCTCGACTCTCGTGTTACAAGATTAATAAAAAAAATTGTTTTGGGTGTTTTAAAATATATTCTAGCTACACAAGCATTGTGAGCATAATTTTTTTTATTAATCGGTGGTTATTTTTTCATAAAATGTTACACTTTTGTATTTATAAATCTGAATAAATGTTTTTTCCATTACAGTATTTATTCATTTTCCCCGATTGTACTTAATAGTATTTACCGTAAAACATCAAATAAAGCCCTGCCTCTAATTGTGCCCGGGGAAAAAAATTGTACACTGCATTCAAATGAATGACTTAGGCTAATTTAACCGATATCGATGCACCGATATATCAATATAACGTCTGCTGGCTTTATTGCATGAACGTTGCAGGTCTGCTATAAAGCTGTCAGCGAAACATTCACAGCTTTATTGCAGACTTGCAGGCATGTGACAGCGAACAATTTTTCCTAGAGTTATATTACCGGTATTATTTTTTTGGCACAAAATTGTAAGTTTTCATTAGAGCCCTGCCTCTATTAGTGCCCTCTACACTAATTAAGCCCGGGTCTCAAGACTGTCTGAATGAATAGAGCCCCGGGGCATCGTCCCCTCTTCTGGGTCTGCTTGAGACATAGTATACCAAGTGGGGTCTTACTGGGACCCCAAATGCGTTTTTATTTTTTTATAGCGTTTTTTGATAGAAAAAATTATAACCATAAATATATGATAATATTCTTTACATAATTCTGGACACATACAAAAATCAAGGTTATATAGCTTTGTAGAGTTACTGCAGAATCACCAAAAATCATACTATGGGGTCCTACGAGGACCCCCTTTGGTATGTTAAGGGTTAACCCTTCGTCGGGCGCCCCCATTATCAGCCGTGTTTGGGCGCACTGTGCCTGGCAGGCACAGATTTAAAAATGGTATTTCTTAGGCCGTCTCCACACATTGGCCACACGTTAAGGCAAGTGTCGCTTGGCCAACGTGTGGATCAAGCCATTGGCGTTTGTGTAAGCGCTGGCGGACGTTGGCGCTGGCACTTGCCATCTGCCATAGCGTAGGCGGTTTTTGTCCCGCTTCAAAGGGGGCTGGCGCTTGCTCACATGCGCCAAGTTCCCCCACCCACACATTGGACTCACCTCTTCAAGACGCAGGTGACGCTTTCGGTGGCGTTTTTCATTTGTTTCCCGTTTTTTCTGAAATTAACTTATTCTGACTTGCTGTTAGCAACAACCGCTACACAAAATGCAGCAACCACAAGCTCCAGGTCATCGTCATCCGCCATTTTGACATTGGCTGTGTCACTTGTGAATTGGCAATATATGCCAATATGTGGATGCCCACTTGTTATGTGTAAAATAACACCGAATGCTGGTGCAAACATTGGCCTAGCCATGTGAGCCAATGTGTTGAGCCGGCTTTAGCAACCTACATCTTGATAAATTTAAATACACTGCACTAAGCTTTATATGGAAGTATACTAATGAAATGAATGAAATTTTATTCAACAAATGCGTTTAGTGACTTAAAAATAAGAAGTAATATTTTATTTCTGCATCGGGCACTCATTTTGTCACAAGTTCAGGCGCACTGCGCCAGAGAAGCACACTTTTCGAAAAATGTCCATAAAATCTGTTCTAAGTAACTTAGAGAAAAAAACCCTGAAATTCTTCACACTCGCAGCGATGTACGAGGCATGTCCACAAAGTAAGAATACTCGATTTTTATATTTTTTAAGAGACAATTTATTCAAAATACAATTACCAGATTTTGTTGGTATATATGTAAGCTATTTTTCCGCATAGTTGTCATTCCGTTTTATGCAGGTTTTGACCTGTGTCACAAGCTCTTTTAGGCACTCCTCAAAGAATTCTCCCGCTATCCCCTTTTTCCAGTTCAGGGCCTCTTTCTCGCCTCCTCGTCAGTTTAAATTTTTTCCCACTAACATGAGTCTTCAGGGAGGTGAAAAGATGAAAGTCTGTAGGCCCCAAGGCCGTAGAATATGCGGGGTGGTTTAAAATGTCCCATCCAAATGCCCCAAAATTTTCAGCTGGTGTTTTCCCTAGCGCAATAAGAAACCTGATGCCACCGTGCGCTTCACATTCTGCGGGATTTTCTTTCAACATACTTTACACCGAAGGTCACTACAATGGCACTTTTAGTACTAATGAGGACCACCTGTGCTCGTTGTGATCAGGAGAACCAAGCCTACAGATTAGCGTTGCCAAATTTCTGGTAAAAAATTCCCCCAGCACAAGAAGGCAACAGTACTCCCACTTTGTGGACATGCCTCGTATTTAATGAAACTATGAATTCATAAAATGTGAACATTCCTCTATTTTAGAGGAATTAATGAGAGACTAGTGATCATAGAACCACAACGACTTCGGGCGCAGTTATTCGAATAGATCAGAAGGCTCTTTTGCGCCTCTCCAAAGAAGTGGTGGGAAAGCTGACCACATAGGTTCGATTCCCCTTAAAAAGTTGGGAAGGTACTGAGTAGGAAGGGTTCTGATGTTGAGAGGGGGAAGAGGGGAAAAGAAAAATATAATTTCACGCCTGTTAGATCAGGTGCGCCCGAAGGAGGGTTAAATAACAATCCAAACAACGGTCAAACATGCGCAAAGCATTAATGATGGGCGTAAGGACTGTTCAAAAAATTCAGTTACTGGTGTTATCCAAGGAAGGACACTTGCTAGCATCTGGGTCAAGCAGCAACCAAAGAACAGTAGAGTAGTGTAGGACTTGAATGTAAGTAGGATAGGAATGCACTTCAGCGACGAAAGTGACGTCATTAGTGGCTGTGGCCAACCGGAAGTGACGTCATCGATGGACATGGCTACCGATCAATCAGGAACGAGGTTCCGCCCCTGGAAATGACGTCATAACCATAAGTAGGCCAAGGGCAATTGGTTAATTAGGGTCACGTGACTCCGGAAGTAGGTCAAGGTCGATTGTGTCATTTGTTTATTTGGGTCATGTGACTCTTATAGGTGAAATTCAATAAATCAACTCCTTTGCTCGCAACTTGAAAAGCAGT
>WWPM01009254.1:0-33753 GCA_023279145.1 Glomeris maerens | reverse complement strand
AAAAAAAAACAAACAATTCAAGGAAATTACTTTCAGACAAGATTATCACTTAATTCATTCACATCTTGATGTCCTTCAATATTTCATTTCAAAAACGAGTTTTCTGGGTAATGCAGATTTTTCTGTCAACTCGATGCGACAAATAAACTTGGAATACAGTACAATTCCAATATTTGTAACATTGTCCAACAAATATATTGCAGTCCTTTTGCAGCAATACACATTCGGCATAAAAACTGCATGAAAATTTCACATATATGAGCAAATAGGCAAAAGACAATGGAAATCAGGAAATGCATTCGTAGAAATATGAAACGGGAAGTGGAGAAATATTGGTACAGTGCAAGGACATTTGAAGCGTAGAAAGTTTTTTATTACAAAATTGCAGAAATCAATACAATACATAGCTCAGTTTTTAAAACTACCTAGCATTTCTTTCACAACAAAACTTGGTTATAAGGGCCCCTCATTCGTTTCAACGAACTGCTAAAGAGGATGTTCGTGTTTTCCTACTGGAAATGATTCTGTGCTCCAAGTCATTTCAATTAGTCATGTTTTCCACAAAAATTAGTAACAACTTGGACAGAATATTTTCTCAGGTCTAAACTTAATATTTGAAATTATATTTATGCATGTTTTGTACGTGAAAAGGTGCAACTGAAGTCCCAATGTTTGTAGCATATTCAAATACAAAAATTTCCACCTGAAAATCACTCAATAAAAACTTACAAATTTTGGCATAAAATTTAAATGGTTTCAAAAAGACATTCAATGAAAACTCTTGTCACGTAATGTTTTGTGGAAATTTCGCTAAGAAAATAAAAATGATGACAAATTAAAATTGTTATTTTGGTTCTATAGATAAATAAAAGCTGGGATTATTATTTGGCAAAACAAAATCTCAACTCAATGAACTTTTATACAATTCATGATAATTACCTTCTGCGATTACATCTTCCACTGTTACTGTGAATCTGCCAACAGTGAAAGCTCTTCCTATGAATGAGCTCTGTTCTCTCGAAGATTGGTCGATCTTCGTCTCAATCTTTGACAATAGTTTCTTCATATTCTACTTCTCTTTGCTGGGTAGTAATCAATATGACAACTATAATGAAGATGGCTGGTTGGAAAATGGGCGACAAATATTGCCAACTGTCGATGTCCAGTAGCCTAGACATGTATTTATACACTTTATTGTCCAATGACCTTTGGCGGATCGCATAACTAATTGCCTAATTGACGGTAGAACGCATAAGAAAAAAGCGAGCAAAAACTTACGAGATATTTTCACGACCACGAATTCATTTTCTTTTTAAAGACGAACGTTGAAAGCTTGTCCTTTTGTTGCTGCACATCGCAAACGAAAGCAAACATTCACCGGAAGAGCGTAAAGTAAACTTAAGGAGCAAATACACTCCCGTAACGACCAAGATAAGATTGTACCACATACACACGACGAACAAACTCGCACTTTCTCCAGAGCCTAGCAGCCGTAATGGCCGCAAAACTGCAAATCCCCAATCGATACGCAAACGGTATTTCGTCTCGAAACGTTATAACTGCACATTCACCTTTTATGAAGTCAAATCTCGGTGCACTCCATTGTACTTTAGTGCAGATGTAAACACATTCTTCACGATAAACATTATTTTTGACGACCCATGTAGGAATGGTGCGACCGATACAAATTTTGCGTTGGTTCGGTACGCGGCGATACAGCGAGCTTGTGACGTCATGCGCCCTATCAACCAATACAATCTTAGGCTTAAATTGTCCCGCCCCAGACTAACGCCCAGACCCACCCCCACCCGGTTCAGCGGTCAATGGACAATAATACTATTTGTCGCAGACGATTTACAACTGCTGAAATAGAAAAATCCGTGGTGTATCATAGTAAAGATTTTATTTTGAACTGCATTTTTCTGAATCTTCATTTTACGTTAATAATATTTGAACCAATGATGTGCGCATCACTACATTGCACACATTCTGCAAGAAACGAATTTACTTAGTTATTTAATTGCAGCATATCTTCTGACGGCATATCGTCCGGCGGCCAATCGCGATTGACTGGTATCCCAGCTGCGACATCGCTAGAGATCATTGTGTGTCGTCATATTTTTGTTTCCACCAATCAGTGGTTGTGATTTCCCAATCGCGTCTTAGAGATGAAGCACTTACGTCATAACTGTGTAATGGTTTCCATCGTGCGATGTCAACATATGTAACCAACTAGGATTTCAATTGCGTCGTCGCGGTTGCTATAACAACACTTTGGAGTTCAAATAGGATTGGGTCCTTGCTGTCATGCAAACATGGATTCGTAAGTATAATTATAAAGCCTGGATTTCTGTGAAAAATATTATTTTTTGTAATTCAAACAGGCAAGCAAGTCCTGAAGAATCTTCCACTGGGCCTAATAACTTTGAGATGTCTGCATGTTCAGTCTTGGGTTCGGTAAATGTCGGGGAATTTGGAGATAATTCAGACAGAACAAGAGAAAACATTGGTCCTGACTTTGAGATTAAATCAGTTGCACGGAAAAATGGCACGGACCTTGCTGACCAGTGCTACTGGTGCGTGCAACTTAAATTGTGCAACTTTATTGCATGGGTGACAGTTAGTATGCAACACAACTGTATTGTTAACATAATCAGTGTTGCGCACCAGCGAGAAGCTGTGCAAGAAAGTTGCAAGTGAAATGATGCAAATTAAAATTTCGAGCTTTCGTGTTTTCAGCATGAAGGAACGAAACCCAAACATGGTGGAATTGCAATGTGGCATGTGTTTGCGATGGTTTCACGAGTCCTGCATTACATACCAAATAGGGTAATCATTAATTTCAAAAAAACATAAATAAATGGCACAAAAAATTGCAATATTTACAATTAAAAGTAATTTTTTAGGAAATGCATGGCCTTCATGACAAATTATACTTTCATATGCAAAAACTGCAATCACACTGGGCTGGAAAGTTTCACCAAAAAACAAGCTAGTATGTTATTTATACAATTGAGAAAAAGTGCAATTTATTCTACAAGTTTTTAATTATTTTATATATACAGATTTCATTCAGATGTGTCAAACTGCAATTGCTAATCTTATGCAAGAAAGCTTGAAAGATGGAAACCCCAAAATGTTATTTTCCAAAGATAAAGTACAGTATTGCATCTAAAATTCCAAGGGCAATTGCAAAAACCCCAATTTCAAAACCCAGTTTTGCATGCAGGATATTATCCCATACATAGACAACAACTGGGAGAATTTGACAACAGTAGGCCGAAGAATAAAACATACGTGGCATACAACAATTTACAAGACTATGGTAAATGACATTTTCTGAATTATGTAATTTACTGTATTCTAAAAAGAAAAAACTACTTTTAATCATCGTATCAGGCAAAAGAATCTGACGTATTCATCTGCGAGGAAACCCCAATGGAAGGCGACCAATCTTCCGACTACCCCATGTTTGGACTTGCAGTACAGGTAAATTACATTGTTTTCTGCATATTAATATCTGACAAGTTGCTTTAAAAATCTTGCAAATTTACAACAGGATGTGCTAAAGATTGGCCCAAATTACGAGGGTCTTTGTAAAACTGGCCAGTTTAAATCCGTGGATCAACGTGTTACTCCCCCTTTCTCCACTGGCCAAACAGGTAAAAATGGATTGCAACAATTGAAGGGATACGAACGAGTGATGCTTTTTTTCTGCATTAGTTCTAAGCACCATAATAACTGGCAAAGGAAGGAGCGCAAAAAGGAAAGTTCCCGAACAATCCATTGTTTCCACAAAGAAAACAAGAAGGTATATAGTACACTGTAATGTATTTCTTGGGTGAATGTTACGCTAATATTACTGGATCCCGTTTAGTGAAGTTGCTATCCCCAAATTACCTGCTCATGGTTACCCATTGGAACACCCGTTCAACAAAGATGGCTATAGGTACATCTTAGCTGAACCTGACCCACATGCTCCGTACCGCCAAGAATTTGACGAGGGACTGGATTGGGCGGGCAAACCGATTCCGGGATGGCTGTATCGCACATTGATGCCTCCAACAGTGCTACTGGCACTGCATGACCGAGGTGGTTTTGCACGCATCATCATCCTACAATACAATCCAAATGAAAATACTAAATACGCTTGTTTTGTACAGCACCCCAGTTAAAAATTTCCGATGACCGGCTCTCCGTAACGGGAGATAAGGGATACTGTATGGCTAGAGCAACCCACGGTAGGAGCAGCAAGTGTTTTTTAATGCAGAATTGCTAACTGCCCATGTGAACAAGTCCTATAGGTTTGGAAAGGGCATTGAATAGGATTGTAATGGAAGTGATTGTATATTATAGGATAATATAGCATGTAGGATTGTATGCGATCGAGTAGGACCCTCTTGATTACTATGGAATCATTTAGCCTATAGCTAGTAAGATTGTATATGATTGAAGGACCCTCTTCAGCACTGCGAAATCATTTATCCCATAGAATTCCTATATGGATGCAATGTTAACAATATAGCGATTTTTAAAAAAGGATCCTTAGGACTTTTTCTCTTGGGTTGGAAGAGGGTCCAATTGCCCACAATATACAGTGCTGGACAAAAGTATAAGACACCCCATGATTTCACTGAGATCAGTACTATCCACAAGCCGCACAATCCTGGAAATATTTTTATCGAGTAGAGCATGCTTGAAAACCCTGTTTAAAACTGGTGGAGTTTTATCTCATGGATTTGGTAGCAACCCTGTATGTTGGATGAGATTTTAACGAATTGGTTTTATCCAGGGATCAATAGAGGAACATGGTATTTCGAGTGCACTGTGGAAGATATGCCTGAAAATTCTGCAGTTAGGCTGGGATGGTCACAGGCATTGGGTAAGAGGCGCAAGAATCTGTGGGAATAAATGTCAAATTGCCTGATATGTTTTGTAGCCTATGGTTATAATATTTTAACAGATCAATTAATTAGAGCGTTTAATTTTTGGGGGGTTGCATTTAGGTAACCTACAAGCCCCTTTGGGATACGATAGGTTTAGCTATTCGTGGAGATCGAGAAAAGGCACCAAGTTCCACGACAGCCGTGGTAAACACTTCAACGAAGGATTCGGAGAAGGGGACACACTTGGGTTTGTCATAGTTCTTCCAAAGAAAGCCAATAATTGTGTTAATCTTCCTCTCACTTACAAAGACAGGGTACGATGGGCTTAAAGACTTGACTCGTTCGAAAGAGCGCAACAGAAACTAATTGATTGATATTATTCTTGAATTAGCCTTTGGTCAAATTCAAAAATCATCTATATTACGAGGAGAAAGATGATGTGCAAAAGGCGACAAAAAGTTTGCGGCCTGTCCCAGGAAGCAAAGTTAGTAAACCCTTATGATGCCAACCCCTGTATATTTCAATTCTGCCGTTTTATGTTTGTATTTATCCAGATGATCTACTTTAAAAATGGTGTATGTCAAGGTACCGCATGGGAAGACATTTGCGGTGGAACATACTATCCAGCTATATCAATCTACAAAAACGCGACGGTAATGAAATGTATTTAAAATTCAAATAAATTGGAAAATTAATGCTAATGCTGCTTGCATAGGTTTCTGCCAACTTTGGACCCAAATTCAAGCACTATCCCAGTTCATACTCGCCAAGAAGTGTAAGAAAATCTAAATTGTGTAATTTCTTTTAACATAAATGCAAAACCTACATTTTACATGCAGATGCATGAAGCAGCGCATGAAGCCATTACGGAACAAGCATCTGCAGATATGATTTACCTAACTGAAAACGAAGGGAAACTGCGTTTGGATACCTATTAGGCCAGACCCGATTTAATTGAGTAGATCGATAGATTGCTTCCAATGTAACTTTTATGTGATTTGAACAAAGTGAATAAAAAATACGAATGTTTGACTGCGTTACGAATTTTAAATTGTCGTACCCCCTCGGCAGTAATGGTTGAAAAATATCAATAGTAATAACATGCCTTTTTTCATGCCGATCCACTGTTGTCGACATCCGTATCCGCATCGTATGCAGAAAGCTCCTCGTAAATGAACTTGTACAGCTGCTTTGATAGTTTCTTTTTGCCGTCACAGCACTGGGTGTAATACAGTTCCAAGATGTGCCATAGGGCCTCTGTAAATTAGCAAAAATAAAATTAGCAAACTGCAATTCAATTACTCCTGGACCCATTGTTGTGTACTGAACAACTTATTTATTAGTATAACAAAACTAGTGGTAATACAATCCGAACTTCCTCTTAGAACGGCATCAGTCGAACTACCTTTAAAACAGGACACCTAATTAACTTATATAGCAACAAGAACAAAGGAACAGAAACAACTACAATTAAACAAAGGAAAATTACAGTTTACGAACTGTCGCGCAACTAGTCTATTCAACACCCATAATACAAAATAATACGATTCAGTAATACTATATTTTTATTAATTTTAGGATAACCTCGATTTACTGATTTTTTTTTCAGTAACAGTCAAGTTCATTTAATCGAGGTCTGACTGTATTTAACAAAATACACAAAACACACCAACTTACTTATTTTGATGCCTTTATCTACAAGATATTGATGCATGGAGTAGACATCTTTGCAGAGATTCACATCTCCAAACGTGAAGTACAGTACATCACGACGTGCTTCTGCAGCGACCATCAACTGCAACAGAGATTTGAGTCGAGGATCTCCATGGAACGCACCGCATCCCCAATTGCCAGTGGCCACGGCTGATAGTCTGTATCGTGCATCGGAGGAAAACCCACAAAATGCCTGCAAAATGTCACAGTCATCAACATCTCCATTCGATTAAAACTTGCCAATATTATTTTCAGGCATAGCCTGGTCACAGTGAATAAAAATACATATTTCACAATACAGTTTACCTTATTCATATCTCGCTTCATGAATTCCGGCTTGTATTGCTCATTGGGCCTCTCGAAACGCGTAGCATCGATAGCTACGATTTGGGTTTGCATTCTACCGTGACAATCCCTACCACAAAAATAATGTTGGAAATTAAATAACTGTAAATTCATCTGTACCAAATAAATTAACAAACCTAGGAGTTCTATCTACAAAATCCCCATTCCAAACAAACGTTCTTCCGTATCCAGTGTGAGAGTTGAATTGTTCAACACCTTTGGATCAAAATATAACAATGGTCAGTTTGAAACTAAATTATATAATTCTTAATGTTATTTACCTGTGACAATTAAAGATTCGTTTGCATCCAGACATTCGGTAAATAGTCTAGATAATATCAATTCCGGGCACAAGACGAACCGAATCTCTTCCTGAACGCAACCATTGCTTAGCACTCCTCCGCCAACAAATTTATTGGCAAAGTCCATCTAAAACAGTTGCAAAAATTGTCCATGGTGACATGACGAAATACAATATGGTTATGGTTTGTATGTTATGAACAAACCAACCTGTAGCATACCAATACCCTGCTCTTCAATAGTTCCTTCCGATGTAATGTGCAATCGAGGTAATGTGCGCTCTGAAAATTGCCATTCTGGGAATTTCATCACGCATTGTCTTTTAAAAGTAACGGTACCAATTGGTTCTGGAGAAAAGAAATTGAACATTTCATTTCAAACTTATCGTAGAAAAGTTCAAATGCTTCAAGTTCAAAGTGAACCGACAAAGTTGCGTTAATAAAATACTAACAAATATTCATAATAATCCTAACTGAATTATCTCACACACAAGTGCAATGGGATAATTCCTTTAAGATAAGAGCCTCGTTAAGAAATCTCTCATTTGTTGAAATCTTAATAGACAACTACTCAAAAGTTTAACATAGAAAATTATGGAAGAATCCCATGTCAGATCACCTTTAAACACAGTCGACATATAACAGTTGACCTTTTTCAGTAACACGTCTGAAGTAATTTATGATACACTTCAACTTTCCCGCTTTTTCCGAAAACGGTCTTCCTTTTTTTACCGAATACAAGCTACTGAAGTTAATTCCGGGAAAGCTGGAATACTCCGACCTCTTCGCTTTCGAGTTCCTCAGCGGAAATGTGCAAAAGAATGCGTTGGCAAGTAAACAAGCAATTTGCGATTGGGTAAACGAAATGCTGCGAGATTCTCCTTTGCGCAGAAGTGGTATCGGACAAGTACACAAGCGCGGCAGCCTGAGTAGCAAATCGACCATCCGAGGCAATACGTTGTTAAAAAATGCCTGACTTTCCTCGGAATCTAAAACCTATATCATTCATATTTCACTCGTTATTCAAGCAACTGCATCTTCTAAATAAATACGAAGAAAGTTGCATGAAAACTACTTGCATCTGTGAAGAACAGGTGCATGCCAGTGAAATCCCATGTTTTCAGTTGCCGAGTGTTATAACTGCGGATGGCTTCCTTAATTCAAGTAGCACAGTTCAAATATTAGCATAACCATTGCGAGAAATTATAGGTTAGAGTAAGATGACAGTTATGTACTGTACATACTTCTAAATCTATAGAATTCTTTATTGGCTTGTTTAATGCTTTCCTGATCAATTCCCATTTACTAGCTATCCTCTTTCCAAGATGGTCTTCCACAGGGTACAAGCTCTGAACTGAACATGGCAACCTAACATGTCTAGAGTCCCATGAATCGGTGTAATCCTTTGGGTACGGCTGAAGTTTCTCCCCGTGTCGATGCGGCAACTGAAATAGGCATTAAATTTAATGAAATAATTCGTTATAGAAATGTAATAGAATTAAAAAAATGCATTTCCTCGTTTAAATATTGGAAAATACGTATTTTTACCCAATATGCCATCATTAAACATACAAACTTCAACCAAAATAAACTAGCTCATCGAATAAATGTCAATTTACACAATTGATTTTGCATTATCACCTTAAAGAGGACTGTGTGTGCACGACTTGCTTTTATTGGTTCGTCACCAAAATCCAAAACATCGGATTTTACCAACTCCTCAATGGGAGTACCCTGCAAAACAATGTAATTTTCATTTTCTAGTTTACCTATAGTAATCTGCAACATTAATTTACTTCATTTACTTCCGTGAAATACTTACAAGAGAAGTAGCAATGTCATTTCCAGAATCATTACTGCAATATATCGAAACATAATTATTGTGAATTAATTATAATATATCAAAATCAAATAGGTACCTAGTAAATAACTCTGGAGTTATTGAATTTGATCTGGAATTTCCTTTTGTCAGGTTTGACCCATTTCCACCGAAAGTATTGGAGAAAATATCCAATTCATCATCTGAGCACCTATCAAAAACAAATCTCGTGCAACTTTCTTACGTCTAATCGTATTGCGCGCAACACTTTTGGCCACGCGCCATATATAAACTGCGTTGCGCAGCAGCTGTCGTGCATGTGAAGGGTACAAGAGAAAGAAAGTTGCGCAAGAAATGTACATCTCACATCTCCACAACTTCAACTTCGCTGATTGGTTGCTTATCGCCCTTCCCAGCAAGTGCATCGGCTTTCTTGAAACATTCTTGTATACTGGGCTGTCGAAGCGTGGTTGTTTTAATTGAAGCCATGACAATATTAACTTGGCAAGAGCTAGAGAAATTGGTCAAGATACATTAGACAATATTGCCATTCATTGCTGCCACGGTTACCGTCACGTGACGCATTGCCAAGGTGTACACTCGAACCTCTGTAATCCGAACCCTCTGTAATACGGATCCCCTCCATATTCCGAACAAATTCTATTGGCCCGGGACTTGCTCCTATTGATTAACACAGAGGATGACCTCCATAACCCGCAAAAATAAATTTACTACGTAGCTAGATAAAGCGTACAAATAAATTTAATAACAGATAAAAGTTCACAAATGTTGTTGAACATTTCGTATTAATTTTTTTTTCGGCGAAACAAAAATCCCTCCGTAATTCGGATTCCAGAGGGATTTCTGAAATCCGGATCCCTCTATAACCCGGACAAAAAGCCTGACCATAGTCTGGCCCGATGGGCGTCCGGATTACAGAGGCTCGAGTGTATAAAAATTCATAAAGTACGACCAAGTAGCAGCTCGTGGTGCATCATGGGAAAGCCTTGACACGTCACGACGTTCCCTCTCTGTCAATGGTTAGATATTAAATAAAATGCGTATTGTTTTTTAAGCATCATGCATTACTTTTGTTTAACAGATTCTACACTGCATTCAAAACTCATTCGTCATTCTTATAAAATAATTTGCTTCAAATTTATATCAATTTTTAATGCAGAACTTACTTCCTTGTCCTTAATATGTTGCACACTAAAAAACACGTTCCAAGCAGTAGAGTTTAGATTTGAAGTACTTAACATTTATATGAAACCGGAGAAGGTAAATAAAATGAACCAGGATGTTGCAAAACATGATTCATCGTTCACAAGTTCAGAAAAACATAGCTGAAGAAGTCGCAAAACAATTGCACAACGTTGGAGAATTAAAATCAATTCCAAAGTCTTAAGTAATGAAATATGTACATTAATAACTGCGTCATAATACGAAAAATACGAAGTTGTATGAATTAAAATATTAATCCTAAGAAATACTCGGTGCGATCGGGTCATTTAGGGTTTTAATATACTCATATACTGCATGCGCGCAATAAAGTGACAACGAAGGTCTGTAAGGAAATTTTATTAATTAATCCCAAATTACAATAAACTATCGGCACGTACACGTTGAAATATGTGTGGAAAAAATGTCATACACGCCTTTTAGAGCCAGTGGTCAACAAGAGTGAAACAATACATCGAGACCATGAGACACGCATACTATAGTTTATATTATTACGATATTAGGTATAGAGGAGAACAAACGTCTGAATAAAATCTTGTCCGTTTTATTTGCATGTAGTAAGAAAAAGGACAAATCAAACGCCTTGTCTTGTCGTTGAAAGTCAAAGTGCTAAGAAAAATCACGGCCGGATTTTCATTCGATTTTGGCGCGCCGTGACGTCATCAAGTTCTTTATACGCAAATTCGCTACGTCACCTTTCCAATAAAAGCGAGATGACTTTTGTGACAATCAAATAGATAGCAATATGGCCAAGTGCCTCTTTTAGATTTACAAAGATAGTAGTGAGAAGAAATACACAATTTCGGATGATAAACTAGATTATAGCTAATTTTCGGAAAATGGGGAGAAAAATAAACACCAATCACTGAATTTTAATTGTCAAACTTTAGTAAACATTTGCACACTCAAGCCTCTTTTAATCTTTATAAGTTGGTACAGCATCGAGAAAATTGTAATGTACTTGGTGACTTACATATGTAATATGCTGTTTGGTAAGCAAATATCTTTCATCATATGTAAGAGGCCTGACTGTCAATTAAATGCTACTCCTGCGATTTGTTTTCACAACATTTGAAAAATTGATAAATGTACAGTGTCATTTTCGTTGTGGAATCCAAAATCCACAATTTATTTACCTTCATCACTTGAATCACTAAAATCATTGGAAACCTCTTTGGTGTTATGTATCAGAAAATGGGAAAATTTAGAGATCTCGGTCCGCAATAAAATTAGAATATACTCTTAAAAATTTCTGAATAGGCCTACATATAATATAACATCAGACTTCTCGTTTTTATTGTTTAAAGCAATGAGCTGGAGCACAAGTACAAATATTTGTAAACTGCAAGGTAATCAAATTATGTTGAAGAACCCTTGATTTGAAATCACACAGCCAAGCTCCACATACCGATAACATCGAGTTTCTTTGCCATTAAAACCCAATTTGAGTAGCAAGCTTCAAAAAGTGTTTGGCACATGTACACTATAATAACAATATTGAAAATAATAATAAGAAGAATATTTCATTGGACAAGGCTAGGCTGCCAGACTCCCCGTTATTCAACATAATTAATACTTAGATAGACAAATTTCAAATTCCCATTTTCCAAGCAAAATTATTAGAATTCACTCGTTATATTTAGAAACTCAGTCATGAAATGTAACAAAAATGACTAGAAGTTTCAGAAATGTATCTTTTTTGGGCAAAAATAAGCATTCACGCAGTACAGTGTATACGCAGCTAGCTTTCGGAAAAGGGGAATTAGATTTTTCAGAATATGAATTCATACAGACGTACAATATGACATGATTAAAATGTTTTCACGATTTGAGGTCGTGTACAAAGATGTGATCTTCAATATTTACACCGAAAACAAAGATCACAATATTTGTAATACAAAATTGCTTTGTGCTTTTCTTCGTAAGAAAATGAAAGTCATAATCACTAATAATATAACAAGCGACTTGTAATCATAATTATGTTTGATCGTTGTAGCAAATTCGAAATCTTAATTCGAAGAGAAATAAAAACAAATACTATAAAATTATTTACCCAATCCACTGCATAATTATACTTAGAGTTTATTTTGTGGTAGTATAGTATATTATAATATCATTTATATTTTTCAATTATATTAGTTGTATAAGACGACAACAAATTATTAATAAATGCATTCGACATATTCCAAAAAACAATAAAACAATTAGGACTTTGTCACCAGGTGCACCAATTATTGGAAAACAAATAAACAATTAATTGTTTTAATGAATAAATTCGTTTGTTTCGCAATATAGTTCTCCTTAAATTGGTTTCATATTATAATAAAACTTCGATCCATAAATTATGACATCAAGAACGCAATAAAAACATTACGTGAAACTGTTTCCTGCATTTAGTTTTTAGGCTGGGAATTCCCAGATCGATATTTCACTCTTGAAATTAATAATTATGAAAATTAGTCATGCACATAAAAATAAACCAAGAAATAAACGAAATTACTGCCAATAAAGTAAAGCTGCAACTCTTGAGTATTTTTGCGTGCAAGATAACAAACGAAGTAAATTATAGAACTTTTAATGTAAAAATAAAAGATAGCAACTATGGCAATTTTTCTCGCAATCAACTCCAAGCACGCAACCAACCAATCATTGGATTGACATGTGAAGACAACCGGTATCAAATGGTGTTAGTAACGAGAGTAGTTACATCCAGAGAGCCTTAAAAAGTACAAGCAATGTTCTTAAAGATTGGTAGAAGCAACTGGGGAAATGCATTGCATGGCACGAGATATTATCAGACTTGATACTCTGACATTTCAAATTATTGATTTATTGACAGTGGTTTTTACAGCATTATAAACACTGAGAACATTTATGCAATTTTTATATTGTATCAATTTTATGGCTCCAAGTATTGATTGCAACGTTTCGCAATCTTCTCAAATTAACAATTTTTATACATATGATACCAAACTGCGTCCAATCATAGTGATTGTAACATAGTATTCTTCAAAATAAAATTCTAGTGAAATTGTCAACATTTGAAACTTCTTACCACAGCAAGATTATAAAATACCTAGTGGAGTTATCATTAAAAATAATAAATTGTCTCAATCGATTAGGAATTACTAAAAGATCTTGAATATTCATAACAAAGATAGCGATTAAAAACAGACATGAAAATCGAGGCAATAGCATATACATACGTATACATTCTTTAATAAACGAAAATTTCTTCATTTGCGTTTCACCATCCATTAAAGAACATTACTCGTTTTTTTTAATGAAATAAGAAATGGACTGAGAGAATTATGAATGATCAAGGTTTAAAGCTGCAATAAGATTAGTTAAGAAATATAGTTTGGCACCTTGAACTTCCTTTGGAATTCACCACAGATTAAAAAGTAAGCTTACACATATTACGGAGGCCAGGGAAGAAAGAAAAGAAATATATTCATCAAAAAAATGTACCTCTCTGGCTTCTTGCACTCCATTGTCAACCAATCGGCATTCTAGGGATCGTCCCAAGAAGAACGGTTTAAAATTGATTTCATCCAAGAAGTCAGATTAATTAAGTTCTTAATTCCTTACAAGATCAAGATTACTGTAGCATCAAAGATGGAAGGTAGGTTATGAAGGAAAGAAGGAAGGAGCGAGAGAAAGAAGATGAATGACGGGCGGAGGAAGTTTGCGTGACATCAAGTGGAATGAAAATCCAATAGTAGGAGCTCTATGTGCTTAATGTACGTCACAGCAATGGCTGCCAAGGAAAAAATGGCGCAGGAAGTCCTTCAACAATTTTGCGGGATTTTCCTCTCGTATTCCTCGGTTTTTCTCTCTCCGAGAGCTGGCGAAGCGCAAAGCTGGCCGCGCGTTTCCTTCGGCTTCGGTCCGCTTAAGATTTTTACACATTGCGCATGTAGCTAAAGTATCTTACAATCTAGACAGAGGAGTTAGTTTGTGTGTTGTGTTGCCGCAATGTGACAAACACATTGCCACAACATCACAACTGGATATAGAAAGATTGGACCGGGAGGAAAAGAAATATGGAGTACGACATAACTATGTACGCTTCGCTTGCCTTGCCTCATTTCCAGTCTCGTGTGAATCTTTTTTGTTTTGTTACGTTGGTTGTTAAGTGTGTCTTTGCTTTGTCCGATGCCGATAAAAAACTTCATCCTATTATTTCTGACTCTCGGTGAATAACGAAGATGTGACTTCGGAGCGGTGGAAGTGAACACTTTGCCATTTGCCGTCACGACGGTGCCACACTCGGGTCTCTTCCGTTTGCCGCGTTTGAGCCATTCCGGACCTTAGTATAAATATTAAGCAAAAGCCCATTAGTAGCATTTTGAAGGGGAAAAAAGGTGTTGCAAAAGATGAAGAGATGCGAGGATTATTTTACAAATAAATCACTACTGTGACACGAGGATTAATACGAGAATAATAACTGATACTTACTTATCGATATACTGCCTGAGTCGAATGTAACCTATGCAAGCAGCATCCTCGCCGATCAAGTGAACGTGAGGGTTCAGCATAGTGGTGGTCATTGTCTTATTCTTTCCTAAAACTTAAAAACGCAAAGTCAGTCACATCATAGTTCTCGCATATTGCACTTTCATTGAAAATAACATATCAAAATTGAAAATGCCATACCATACATGAGTAATATTGGCTACATGTTCCTCAAAACATTGAAATAATGGCGATAAGTTATAAATGCTCTACCAACATTACCACAATTTAACCATCATACATTATTTTCAATTGTCCACAATTTCAGAAATAGGCTAAACATGTATTATACAATTACCAGTTTCGAAGTAAAATTTATGGAAATCCAACCCTTCAATAAGGTTACCTAAAGCCTCCGGTTCAAACGCCGTCATGTGAGGATCGCAGATTTTTCTGGGAAACAAGAAACAAAATATTCTATCAGTTTATTATACAAAGCTAACACATTTGTGGCAATACGTAGTGCAAGTTAAAATAATATACTGACGTGTAGGCTTCAAAATCTGCAGTATTGATGGCTTCCAATAGCTGTTCCGTAATCTTTATTATTTCTTGCTTACGAGCTGGAAACAAAACGAAATTCGTTATTAAACTTCTTGCAATATTTTCATGACAATTTTCTTGATACAGATTACACATTAAAGCAGTCCCTACTCAAAAGCTGTTGCAATAATTAGGCTATTCTCTATTTGTATATTATATTTGTCATTATTTTCGGGAGGTTTGGGCAGATAGTAGGCTAAATAAGGGTTGGGAAGACTAAACCAAAAAAACAGTTGAGATAGGAAAATGGGAAGTAGTAGTATAGTAGTAGAAAGAATAGATAGCAGTAGAGTAAGAAGTAGGAACAGAAGAAATGAGAAAAAAAGCGGTACTCACGATCAGGGGAAATGTTGTTCTTTACGGCTAAAGAAAGAATAAACAGGTTGGGAAGACATTGGTTATTCATTGTGGGCATAGCAATTCCATCCAGTTGGATAAAAAAAACAACACATAAAGCGTACATAGGGCTAACAAAAAGGCAGCGAAAAATTAGCACTTCAACCAAATTAAGTATCTAGTGTCTGGCCGCAATGCAACTTTAGAGTGTTGAATTTGGCACTATGGCAAATCGCAATTTACACGTCAAGCTTTGCCTTTTCTTCGCAACACAAAAATCGATATCTATATCCTCTCTACGGTGTCAATTCAATTTTCTCTCGGTCGCATAAGGAGAAGGATGAGAGGGGAATGCAGTTGGGGCAAACCTTCTAGACAATTGCACTGTTCCAACTTTGGAAATGTGAGAACCCACTGAATAAAACTTGCCAATTCCATCTCGACCAAGAAACTCTGCGCATTGTAATCATAGTACACTGGCCTTAACAAGGAGCCCTAACCATACATTGAATTTGTGCAACCAGAATTCACTAAATATTGCCAAGAGTGCTCTGTGATCACAGTTCTGTCAAGTATATACTGTATAACGCTTATTTTTCGCGTAACATTAATTTTCGCGAATTTCGCGACCATCTAAAAATCGCGAAAATATATTCCACGCGAACAATTTCCTATCCTGGTAACAACCAATGCTGTGCTGCATTTTCCTAGGGTGCTCTGGGAATTACACCTTTCTTCGATTCCAGTATTTAATTACTGAACAAGGAAGTAAATTCCCCCTCCCCTCCTGTCCTACAGTACTTAAGTACTTAATAAGAAAAGAATGTTTTTATTCATGAATTATCTCGGGCAACTCGCCGTTTCTCAGAAAACACATGCAGAGAGGATGGAAAATAATGGAATTTTTTTGACCCGATAAATTCGCGAAATATAATCCTCGCGAATATGCTGTTAGGTGCAAATTCGCGAAATTTGCTGTGCGCGAAAAATAAGCGTTATACAGTAATTACATATTAGCACTAGAACGTGGAAAGAAAAGTCAGGTGAATTATCTTATAATATACTCCTGTTCTTTTCCAATTTCAATCTAAATTCCATAGGGCAAGGTTAGTACAAGCGTTTCCCCTTTTAAGGCTTTCATTTTCAAACGCTGTACATAATATTGTACCACCTAAATAGTAAGATACTGTAAGGATAGGGTGCAATTCCCAACATACATTACAAAGATCTCCATTTAAATACAAAGAGGACACAGGAGGTTCAAAGACAATCGAGAAAAACGCATGTAAGCTAGTTAATCTGTGGGATGAAAGGATTAACATACTATGTGCAATTAGGGGAATTACAGTACATAAACTCATTTATATATACTTAAGGAAGACCAAATTCAAATTTTGGAATCGATTACAAATTTGTAATCTGTTTTAATCAGTATACGAAAGAACTAGGCCGAGTAATATTCCCTAACTCTTGGCGGGAAAAATCGAAGAATATATACAAGGCGTTCTTGAAATATGTGGACAAACTTACAGGGTATAATACTCCCTGCATAAAAACCAAACATAAAAGTTCCTATAAACTCGTGTCCCCTAAGGATTAGGTTTTCAAGTATAGCAACTAAAATGCGACATCCATAATTAATATTCCCTAATTTGGGAAAAAAGTAACAGAAATATTTGCTGAAAGTGGCATTCTTTACGTTCTTACAAACTTTTCAGACCTACTATACTCTGTTCAGGGGTAAGAAGGGAATAATGGGCTCTATGGGGGGGAAGGGGGGTTGCAGTTCGGCCACTTTAAACCAATGTGCTTCTGCCAAAGAAAGTAGTTCCAATTACGTTTGTCAGTAGTGGACTTCAATGAACGTTTCGGACATATTTTTATTACTCATGATTGAAAATGAGCAAAAATATATGCAAATAGACACTTTTTAATCTATTAAATACATTGGGAGAATGAAAATAACTCGAAGCGACGGATTCGTCCTCCATTTTGAAAACACAAAAATTGTGAAAAGTCGGCAGAGGATTACTAATTTCACGATTATAGCACAAGCGTCGTAGTTAAAGTGACGTCACCCCATAGAGCCCATTATTCCCTTCTTACCCCTGAACAGAGTATATACTATGTGCAACACAAAAGGGGATTGCATATACTGTATGTACACATGATATACATATCCAGTCATCAATATGCTATTAGTATTTTTGCATCAAATGTTAAACGTACTATACCATGTTTGGAATAAAACAACACGTACGCATGTGAACATCTCACTTGTGCAAACAACAACTAATTAGGTACTTATTGGGGAATTACATCTTTTATGGCATGTAAAACACGCGTATAATCAGAGTATGTATATGTGCTTCTTAGAACCTGTTACGGAGTCCACTGAACTCTAGACAAACAACTCTATAATGTTGTTAGAGTACATGGCCAACTCGCATAAATCTCGCTTTTGATCGATGAAATCACACGGTTGGTTGGCGCCATTTTAAATCTTTTCTGTGCGAGCACATAGCCTTTGAATTGATATGGGTGGAAAAGTATACCGGTAAATCTTTTGCAGTTGGATATGTGAAAGTTGTAAAGGCGTGGTTTCCACCGAATTTGGTGAACGGCTGGCCAGAAAAGAAATGTTTAGAAAATATTACTCGTCATTTTAGGGCGTGGTAAAGTAAAGTCACAAGCAATCTATTAGAAAAAAAGGGGCCAAATGATGACCAAAATGGAGTTGGTCATGCTCTAATACTCCACCAAGTTGCGTGAAATACGTTCCAGCCAAAGAGAATAACTGCAAATCATTGTTCAGATTTATTCTATTACTATGTATATTCATTTTTGAAATATGTAACAACTTTATAGAAAAATAAAATGAAGGGGCTGCTTTTGGGTTTGACTTTCCCTCATAAATGTTCTTAGTAGTAATAGTGCAGCTAGTCAGTCATTCGTCTGATTAAGAGCATCATAACTATTACATTAATCGGTTCTCCCTTTATGCATGGAGCCCCTTATGAGTGACGTCATATTCTTCACCCATTTCTGACATCCTTCATCTCATTGAGGAGCAGACACTTCACAGGTTGGGACTATAGATACACATAAGTTCTACCAATTGTGTTCTACACAATATGAATGCATTAATCCCTAATTAGTGTTTACATGGTATAGATTACAGGGTGGAAATTATAAATGAACTACGAGACAATCTACACACTAAGCACTACTACGTACGTTCTATGTACTATAGCTACTACTACGTCCACTAACTATACGACAGCCATTACTGACACAAGTATTTACTTGGGCCATCACTTACCTTGGCAGCCGTCGCCATAGTTTGCGATCGAGTTGACGCCAATGGCATAGTCATCTTTTTGCAAGGAGGGGCACAAAGGGATAACGGGGTTATGCGGTATTGTACAAGTCAAAAAAAAACACACGCACATAGAGCCTTTTTAAACTCGATTCTACATCAAAACCTCTATCACATAACTCGTTGCATTGCTATATTCAGGGTGCTCCTCAAAGAAGTTACATCCCCCATGCGGGTTATTGAAATAAATACTATTGAAGATAATGCATCAGATCAAAAAATCATATTTAAAGATAGTAATTAATTAAAAAACAAATCCGGAAAATCTTGACAGCCTGTATTCAACTTAAATTATAATTTCGATCAGTTTAAATCAGAATTACATCTTTAGTTGTCTTAGCTGTCACTAACCCAAGCAATTTCATGAAACGTGACTAAAAAGGTTTTCCATTTCCAATTAATAGCGAATATAAATTTCACAATGAGTATTGTAATATAGCTTTAGTTATTGCTAATTATAGAATTTACTGAATCTTAAAATATGACATGACCTTTACTTTGAATTACATAATATTTATGAGTTGGAATACGAAGTTTCGAGTATTCCTTGCGGGTATACTGGCAATTTATATATTCTAGTCGATGTATTGCATTATGTAATTCAAGTCGCGGTCCATGTTATTGTCTATAGTCTAATAGGACATGCACATACATGTATGTTGGTTGTTTAAAAGAGCTGTCGGCATTGTTTGATTTTTCTATTATGTAATAGCTAATGTGCTCGAAAACAAGAAGCATACATTGCATATAATCGATTATTTCTGTGGAGTAACTTAGGAACACCCTACATATACCAACTACAGAAACCAAAATTGAAAATTGTAATTATCTCTATTCACAGTAATGTCACATTCTTCTTCCCCAAGAATGTCTAAATTATTTTGGGAATTTGCAACTCTAAAAACCTTACATCTGAAATTATATTGTCAAAATATATACAAGTTTACTGTACAAGTGATTCCTACTTTTGATACAAGATTCCGCATCAAGAACAAATCAAATATAATTGACATGAACGGCTAAATTTCGACATCTTGTATCAGGAGAGAGGAAATAAAATTTCATTAAAATAAAAACCTTGTGGATATACAGCTAAATATTGACGTAGTACAGCACACATAATACACAACATTTTCATGCATACCAATGAGAAAATTTCAGTCTCAATCACATGCGAGATTATAATAAAATGAGCTTTGAGCAAGATCCAAGAAACACGACAACAATACTGAACACTCCCTTCACCCATAAATGATATCGAAACGGGCAAAACTAGAATCAAATAACAATGAGTTGCACCAATATAACTAAAAACCTTGACGTGTAATTGCGATTATCAATTTCCTTTCTTATTCGATCGGTTGTTTACAGAAATGAATTTAGCATTAAAATATAATATAAGTGTGCGATGTGCCATTGATTTTGTCATTAAATATTAGCTTTGTGTACTCACCTGTCTGAGGTCGGACGACGGTGAGGTTTGGCTTACTTTCCGTGTTTTTAACTTCTTCAACAAATGAAACAGAAAAAGAAAAAACAAACAAACATAACTAGAAGTCAGATTATTAAACAGAGCAGGAACAATACATACAGACAATACTTGTCAACTCAAAAAGATTGTGAATAATGTGACACGCAGAACAAAAAATTGAAGACATGAATGCAGATGAAACAAATATTTTTTTCCACAAAAATTCCAACTGCTGAAGTATGTTAATTCGCAAATTGTCATTTGCATATTAACATACTGCTGCAGGATAATGTCCTGTAACAAAAGGGAATAGGTACTTGTATACAACAAGGTGAGAAAAATTAGTGGAAGTTAAAAACACGAGGTTCAAATTGACAGCATAATACTGGAATTATAGGACATGATGCCAACCACATTATTTCTCACTATTGTAGTGTTTTACTGTGTGAGTAGTAATTGAATAACCAATCCACAAGTTCGGGGTTTTTGGGTAACATAAATGTTTTCCACTTTCACTATACCAGCTGGATTATACAAAAAAGAGACGTCAATTTGCTAATTAAGTAATAATGCATATCAAATACTTGCAAAACAAGACGAGTTTGATCATTTTCCAAAAAAGTGCACCGAAAAGAGCTAATATTAAAATAACTAACTTCTGGTCCAATTATCCATAAATAATTTGTAGCAAGGAAATATTGGCTACATAGATAATGTTACAAATGGCTATGTTAATTATACAATTTCTTTTAATATTTATTCTTTTAAAATACTGTACATTCAATCGATGTAAAGGTCACATATTTTTTACTCAATATTCTTACACATACAGGTATGTGAAAAAAAACTGAGTTTGGTTGTGGATACATAAAGGAATTGAATTTGATATCTTTTCAATTGAGGTTAACAAAAGCAACCTTCCACACAACGCTATCAATTTGCTGAACTTTGGATATGGTATTCGAACTACACAATTGTGGAGCAATGTATTCAAAGTATATATTATTAGTGCATTATGACGATAGATGAACAATAACAAACAGTAGGCCTATAACAGGTTTCTTTCGAAGTAAGTATTCTTTTTTTGACATTAAAATCTGATGAATACAATCAATTTTTTAAATACAAACTCCCAACCCTTATAAAAGAAAATAAAATATAAAAGCCAGCATGCAGAAACTGGAAAATTATGGACAATTCACAAACTAAGCATTCACATTTATGAGCACATGTTGCAATTACACGTAAAACGTTTCCAAGAAAAGTTCACAAGATGCAATATGCAACAAGCATTTTTACTAACATGAATCCGACATATCAAAGATTAGCATCATTTTAAACTGGGTGGTCCAAATGCTCTTCCCCAATTAATGAACCCTATTCTCCTATATTGTTTAATATCTAATCCTCTCACTAGGAATAAAATATTATTCGTAGCTATGTAAAGCCCTCCATTTAATATCAATAAGTAGCCATTTTGATCTTATATTAGCAGCTCCCTTACCTCAAGAACTTTACAAATATTATGGATACAAATTACGTAAGTTGGTATTTTTATAAATAAGTAACATTATTGTCGAGCATACGACATTTTCAGTGGCTCAACAGCTTTAAGAAAGAATCTTAAAAAGGCGTATATAAGAAGAGATCATTGATAAGTTACGACTTCTTCAAACTTCCAGAAATGCTCTCATACCCAATTCATTGTGTGCAGGAATGTGTGACCATAAAATGTTGAGGACCGTCAAAAACATGGGGCACAAAAAAAATATTTTTTGGAGGGAGACAAAAAAAAGTACGAATTTGAATGGAATAAACAATTTGAACACATAAATTAACATTATTACCCCCCTTATTTTTAAAATGTAAGTACCAAAAATTCTCATTAAATCACAACAACGCATAATTTAAACTTCGCAATCATCTGATGTGTTCCAACAACTTTTGTTGTAATGAAAAATTCCAGTAAATTTCTTTCATTTTTCAGATTAGGTACCTACCTAATACGATTCTTGTGTTGAACACAAGACAATTACCCTGGAAAGTTTGACCAATTCGGAATTGGTGAATTTATGTTACACTTCACTTGAAATGAAATGGAGAAAGTTTGTTCCACCCATTGTTGTATATAGTTTTGCAGTTGCAAAGCAACAAACAAGCAAGGACAACGCAACACAAACGACATTGCAGAGCGGATTTTGTACTTTGGATGGTTGTATATATACTCTCTATTTGGCAGCAATCGAGTTTGCGCATGCGTCTCTCTCACTTCTCTATTGACAAATTGGGTGCCGAAACTACTTTCATTCTAACTCATTTATTATATAGGACAGTGACGTACAGTAGGTGTATAAAATATTACCTTCAGGTTCGCGCGCAATCACAGTTTTACTCCGGTCTGGGCCCAAATGCATCACATCTGAGTCGTATAAAAGTCAAATGAAAACCAGAATGATAAGACTGACGAGATGAAAAAAAAAAACAGATTTTCTGGTTCCTATAAAGGGAGCACTCGCAAAGTAGCCTTATGTCACAATAAATTTCACTATTTTCCAAATTAGCCTACATAAATTAAATTTGTCATATTATTTCCCACCGTTATTTCCCGCACTAAATAACGGATTTAAACCTTTCATTGAATATCTGTAAGTCTTTAGAAATTTCTGAAATTACCTCGCCATTTTTAAAGACAACATTTTCATTTTGAGTAAGCCCATTTATATATTTAGAAAAGAACAGTATTTTTGTAAAGGAGTTCCTTATTATACGAGTTACCCTAGTAACAATTAATAAATTAGCAATAAAGAACAGCAATTTTTTTGCCATTTTTCACCAAAAACCTTTGAAAGATATCTTCTTTCAAACTCCTTCTTAGTCACAGATTACAAAGATGTCGTCTATGGCTGTTAACATTCCCACTGTAATTATCTTGTTCGAAAGATAAGGATTATTAGATTTGCATGGGTAATGTCTATAGATATGTCATATTCAAATGTGATATTAACAGAATAATTAATTGGGGGAAAATGTAAATGTCATCTTAAACTATATTGAATTACAGCCTACTCTTGGGATTGAATACATTGGTTGTCTACAGAACAGGGTTCATGCATTTCAATTGTAAACTGTAGTTTAAAAATTTACTTGTAAAAACAATTTCACACAAATATTACCTTAAGGTATAATTAAAAATTATAAAAGCTATAAAACCACGTAAAAAAACCATTTGGTGGAAATATTAAAAAGGTTTCTGCTACATTGCAGACAACTCTTAAAACCTCTATTATTGTTTTTACCTGAAAGGGGTATAAAAATAACTGCATCAAATATATAATATAAAACACTGCCAATTTAAAATGTACATTTATAATTCTATATTTGATACGCATGTATTAAATTCATTAGTGAAGACTACCAATGCTTGTAATAATTCCGCAACAAATTTTTATCAAATAATATCAATGCGTAAGACGAGAACATAAATTTACAAAGTTACATAAAATCAGGCACAGAGTGGTTTTAAGAATTGCGCGTTAAATGAAAATTAAACATTTAACAACGAAGGATAGCAAATTTCCGTCGCAATTAACTGTCTCTAGAATGGCCTATAAGCTGTCCCTAAACAAGGCAAGTGTGAAAAATGGGTAGCTTTTATGTTCGTCTTTCTTGCAATATCCGTATCGATTAAGCTGCTGATAAGCGCTTTCAAATTCCCTTTAGAAAATGGTTCAACCCGGACGTAATTTCAGTTGGCCACTCATTGGTCAATGGTCCAGCGTAAAATTCTCTTATATCCGGTTTGTCAGATCCGCAACCGGCCAGAATATAAATCAAATAGTTTTTTTTCCCCCATCTTTTTCACCCATCGACCTTTTCCATCATATTACACAGTTGATTTTCTCTCAAACCCTGCTCAACTATTCTCCAATAACCACTAAAAATAACAAGAGCAACAAATAAATTCTCTCCCCAAAATGGCAAAACAAACTATCAGGGGTTGTGTGTAAATTACGTCCTCCGTTTCCTATTAAGCATTTTTGAACGCAAACGCCCCCTTATGTGATTACTCTTACACAAACGGTGTACATGTAATAAGCCTATAGATACATTAATAATTAATACATGAATAAAATGACAACATGCACAGTGTTATTGTGTATTATAACATAGTATAGCAATAGACTAGCAGCTTGCCAATATAATCAATATAGTATAGTAACGTAAGCAAAACCCAGGCTAATATGTATTTGCATGCTTTCAGAAGAAGAAATAAAATACACATGGCAACATTATCAGATCAGACAAAATAATGATCAGTTTTGTGTTCTGCAGCAATGGAAGACTGAAATTGGAGTGATGTATGTTGGAATTGATCCACTTGCGGTGAATCTTAAATGGGGTGGACAAAGACACAGGTGGACGAGAAGCGACAGTGAAAGAAGAAAATGAAATCAGAATAAGGAAACGGATAGAAGAAGAGGGTTTTCTTGGAGTAGTGTAGTGGGTTGTGGTGAACACATTCAATGTTGTGAAGTCAACTTTGGCAAATATTCCAACAATCAATTCATCTTAAATTAGGTACCAGTTATATATGAAACTCAAGTTAGTCACTGAAACGTGTAAAGTTGATCGCCAAACAAGAGGATCACAATTTCAAAAATGATTCAAATAAAATGGAACAAGTAAATGAGAAAATTGCAAATATTTCGATGGCATATTGAGATTTTAATATATACATCCTACGGACAAAGGAATTTTGTGACAGAATACTAAATTACATGTGAGCATAGGTATTTTATTCATTCATAATTATTTAGTCTGTAATTATCAAATTGAGGTTTGAAATCCAAAACGATACTTCTTCATTGCATATGTGTAAAATAAAACTGAATATTTTCTGTGAGCTTTTAGTAGTCCAACTCTTACAGGTTTCAGATTTGTAATATATTAATAATAGAAACAAAATTCAAGTTTGTTTCACGTTTATTGGTACGGCCACTAGTAATTTTTCATTACAAAATACGAGTGCCAAATTATTGAAATCTGAAGTGCAATAATGAAATGTGATTGACTATGATCTGCACTTGCAATTATACTAGAGTGAAAACTGCTGATCACACTTACCTTTCACGTCATCTTCTTCAATCGTTGTGCTGCTGTCTGTCGATTCTTTCACCTGCGATCCATCACCTTTCTTCGTGATGATACTACGACCTTTGACAAAAGAAACAAAACAAGAAAACACCGTCAAAAGTTCAGAAAACCATTCAGAATTCAAACTGTCAAGTCAAAATCATATTCTGCACAAAACAACATAAAACCGCACGTTATTATATGGTGATACTATATTTAATGGGGATGGTTAATGAAGTTTGAAATGAGTGCAATTTATCCCGTAAAATTGTTTGCCATTTCCAAATTTTGCAAAAGTTCCATACCTATAATTTGCGACTGGGCCATGTTCTCTACTTTCTTACTCTCTAGCTGGGATATCTGAAACGGTTATAATATTTGGCTACTATTTTTTTGCATTAAATAAAGGTCTCCTTCTATTGGCCCTGTATTTTTGGACTGGTTTATTAGGCATTTTTTGCGGTGAAATGCGATTACCAAGACGACAAGCTATTAATTATTAATAGTGGAAATGGAGCGCATCTTACGAGAAGTTTTCATTGGTCATGGGTGTAAAGATATACAGTATACAAGTAAACTAATCGACATTGTGGCCAAAACCCTAAGCAATAAAGACAAAAAGAACTTCGCGCTTTGGAGACAAATTTAGCACCAGTAATTAGTGCCAAGGAAAACTTTTCAAAGACGTTCAAAAGGGATATGCAGCTTCTCATGTAACTAACTAAACATACTTAAATATGAGACGAAAGACGCACTTTGCTGCCACAAAAATTGTCTGAGCATGATAAAAAAAACCAACCTCTCAAAAAAAGTTAAATTTTCTATCAAATAATTCATTACACTGGCGTAGTACAAATCTCAGACTTTTGAAAAATTTCAATATAAATATGTACTCATATTTTCTAATTTTGTGAGTTTTTATATGAATTTCATAACTTCAAAATTTGTATTAAATAAATAACCCCACTCTTAATAACATATAATACAGAATAACATTAAGTTTCTTATTTTTTCCAAATATAAATGAAATTTTTTAAAAGATACATAATTAGTTATATTTTTGCTAACACTGTATTTGAATTTCCATTATAAAAAATAAAAGCTCCTGTTTTTGTTAGAAAGTACGATCAAATAAGAACCAATTAAATTGTTCTCCTAGCGTAATTAATGTTCAATTACTGATAAACAATATACCCAATATCTTATTACATATAGTACTTTGACCAGCATGTGCATACGTAATCTGATATTTAATAAGAACTTTGATGCGAAACAGGATTTTGAAATCAAAGATGGCCGATATGTAGATGATTGGATGTTGATGTCAAGTGCCCCGTCATTTCTACCGCACATGATAAACTCTCTGGATTTCAACAAGTACTTTTAAATTGATTATTTAATTTCATTAATACCGGCCAACTGCATTCTCAGAAATATAGGTTATATTAGCAGAAATATTATTTAACGGATATCATTTATTTTTAAAGTTTTTTAGTTACCGGGTAAGAGAAGTGTAAAAAAAAAACAGAGCCATCCCCTGTACAGATACATTTAAAAGCTTTGTTATTAGCGAAAGATCATATTAAAAAACGCAGAAAATATACTGTATGCTGACGCATGTACATAAAATCGATATAATCGATTGGCAAATAGACATGTGAAATAATTAGTTGGAGAAGAAATGGGATTTCGGTAAGGATAAAGACAGATGCAATAGAAGATCATGCAGCTGGGCCGGGTGATTTCTACGAGATATTTCTACTGTGGTGAAAAAACAAATAAACAACTCATAATGTAATAAACAAGTATACTGAAATTTAAAAAAGATGCAATACAAGAATGGATACACAAATTGTTACATATGGAGATAGACAGAAAGAAACAGAGAGAAAGAGAGTTTTCTCACTTGAAATTGGCGGTCAAGAAATAACGGGACACTTACCGTGGCCGTCGTACTTACTAGAAAAGTTTCGTGTGGCCAACATTGTAGTCAAAATCGCACCCTGTAAAAGAAAGTAGAAGCCAATTGAAGACACAAAACGCATTCTACAATAATTAAAACAAAAGTGTTCAAATATACATTTCAAACATACAAAATCCGTTTTTGTACGGATAAAATGTGCTTTAAAATGTAATACTATCCTAAGTAGCAATTTAAAGCTTCATTACAATATTACCTTCAGCTTACGCCTGGCGTTGAACTTCTTCAGGCAATCCACAGTTTCTTGACGGTGCACGACAGAAGCCACACGCTCCCGTTGCTGTTGTAGATATGTACATGCAAAACACGAAATTGCATTAACTCTTTGTTAATTAAGTTCAGTTATTTGGCTTTATGTTCTTTGGCACATGTAAGTAACTTACGCAGATCCATGGATGTTTGAGGGCTTCGGCGGCCGTGATACGCTTGGCGGGATTCACGGTCAACATGCTGTTGATCAAGTTTTTCGCTTCCGGTGTGACCGTGTCCCATTCTGGAGATGGGTACTGTAAATTCAACACCTCAGTCATAATCATAGCTCTCTCTCTCTCTTCTTGGTACATCACTTAATGATATTACAACTGGAAATTGTAGGCTACTATACGCGTGCACTGGTAGACCTACGGCGCAGAGCGCCAAAGAGGTTACGTGCAAACAGAAGATTGGCTTGTATATATCGAAATTTACATGCCAGTTATCACCACGTTCAAACAGTCGTATCTCGCCCTTGTGCCCTAACATTTACGTCAGTGGTATTATCTAGGTGAGCACTAGAAATGGCATTGCATTCGAGACACTAGTGTCAACATGTTACACGGAAATTGTCGCTTTCCGGATGAACTACAGTCTAACCTCCAATGCATTTATTTACTCTTTTGTGCACTACGCATTTGTTGGTCCCCCCCCCACACCTAGTTTTAAGACTAATTAGTCCCAACTTGCTGATTGTAATCCTGTAGACTTACATCGTAAGCACCTGCTTTGATCTGCGCATACAACCGGTGTTGGTCTTCATCCCAGAATGGAGGGTATCCGACTAATAGGATATACAAAATCACACCTAGCAGATCAAAACGAAAACAGGAAATCAATTAGAACTGCACTTGCCTAACTTCCACAACTGCAAACCCTGAAGCACAGCAATACACGAAATTTACACAGTACAATAGAATAATCCAACAGCAAAATTTTCAAGCTTGTCCGTTTTTTTTATCAACTAACAGTTTCATTCCAACATATAATACAAATATTAATTACAATCTTATCAATAATACTTTCCAATTATATTCTGCTCATCTAATCACAGTGATTACCAAGCAAATATTATTCTTATATCATTGTATTCTGGTACAAATAGGGATTTGCCGTACATATAGTATTATACTGTACTTCTATCACAACTTACCACATGCCCATATATCCACCGGTTTACCGTAAGGCTCTTTCTTTAAAACTTCTGGTGATAAGTAGCCAGGGGTGCCGGCAAAACCTGAAATCACAGCTCGTCATGTCATTGCATTTCACGTCCGATCCGTTCATTTCATTGCAGCTGAAAATTTCCCGTCACGTACGTACCAAACCATGCTTGCTGTTCTCCTTGCACTTCGATGGCCAATCCGAAATCCGCCAATTTCACAGCTGCACCTTTAGCTTTGCTAGCCAGAAGTAAATTCTCCGGCTGCGAAAAGACCCTTTTAGCAATTGTCGCGCAATAAGTCTGACCCGATTGCAAACTACATACTATCCATGCTAACCTTTAAGTCCCTGTGAACGACGCCATTTTGATGACAATGATTTACACTCTCTAAAATCTGTTGAATGCAATGGCTAAGAAAGAAACAAATTGTTTCATCAATAACTAAATAAGCAAAAAGTAAAGAAATTAGTATGTTTTCAAAGGATAATAAAATGAAGCAAATCAAACCTTGCGTCAGCTTCACTATAAAATTCTCGCGCTACAATGTCTTCGAACAATTCGCCGCCAGTTACTCTGAAACAGGAAAGAATGGATTTAAACAGTGTTATTCCATATACTAGTTATTCATATGAATTTCAATCACAAAAGCTTATACTCACAAGTCGAAAACTAAGTAATGAAAACTTTCCTCTTGTATACTATCGTGTAGCCGTACTGGAAGAAGAAAAAGTGGACAAAAGAACATCAAAATCGAGTTAGTTATGGTGCCATAAAGTTTCGTGTCACAATTGTGACACACGTGTTAGAAGTGACAAGAAGATTGTGTATGTTTTTCCATCAATTTTTTTCTCCCCGAGTTGACATTGCGGCATTTGCATGTTTCATCAATAACATTACAACGAGAAAAACTTTGTGTCACTATACTGTGCGGGGCTACGCCTTCAATATTAGCTTTTGTGTCACAAAAATTTGTCTCTTCACGTGTTTTGCCTGTTCAATTTTGCTTTCTGGATGGATGTGACCAGAACATAAAATCAAAATCGATGATGCATGCTCACTGACAGCGCGGCTCATCCAAAGTAGGCCCACGCAGTACGTGATCAAAATAAATGGCGAGTCTATAGAACAGACATGCTTTTATAGCATATAGTTCGTGTTGAGTGCAGATCTGTGTAAGTTAATCTCACGTTGAGCCTAAGTTAACAGAAGATAGTCATTGCGAGCTCTTCGCGCAGCTAACGCTGAGCATCGACTCGTGCTCAGCGTGCTCAAGTCTATACCAAGATTGAGCTGAGCACACGATCATTCCCTGTAAATCTGCAAATTCTCAGTCTTCATTTGAAACATCCAGCAAAGAAATTGCTTGGAATACATATCGACTGGAGATTACATTCAAACAAAATCCCCATTTAATACAATTTGTTAAAGGTAATACATTTTCCAGCAAGAGAACTATCGAGATACGTAGATGAGTATCGAGCTGTCAATTTATTTTCAATCCCAAAATGCACTGCTGAACTAATTAATCTAGTTTTGACAATTCGGCTAAGATAGTTGCCAACTACCACTTTAGTTGTCAATTACGTAATTGTGTGCGTTCACACATACTGAAGCTTAACGGCCTTTAACCACTTAGTTGACAACTAAATGCTATGTGTGAATGGGGTCTTAGGGAAAAAACTTATGAATTACTGTTTCCGAAACCGAAAAGTGCCCCCAGATACAAAACTTCTCACAAGTTTTCTTCACCGGCTTCCATAAATCAATAACAGTCCTCATTAAATGTACAACATGTAAGTGAAGTTATTTCAATCATACAAGTCTTTATTGATTTCTCTATGAAAAACTATTTCATATATGTTGAATTGTATTTAAAATGCATAAAATGAATCTTGTATTACTTTTTTATAGGAAAGGATTATTTCTATTTCATTTCTTTATTTTATAGGAATTTTTCATTACGAGTATAGTAGTTTACATAATATTTGGAAAATGTAAGCCACAGTAATCTGGGCACATTTATGAAAACCGATTCGAAATTGGTGGTAAAATGAAGGAGTAATATCAATCTTTATTTTGCTTCTGCTGCTCCTGAATACTCTCTCCACTCACATCTCACAACCAGTAATATACCGATAAATAATAAACACACGCTTCACTGCATGATTTCATTTTACATGTAGTACTACCACCAATTTGAAATCCGTTTTCAGGAACGCGTTCAGAATATACCGTGGTCTGCATTTTAACCTTGAAGGGATGCTCAAAGATCGTTGATGAAGCCACCAATTGATGTGCCCTTGACATAATAAGACATCACTCTATGAAATATAATACATGAACTTGTTGGCATAATAAATCTTTTCCAGGGTCATTAAATATCAGTGTCAAACGCAACAATGACATGGAACTTGTAACAAATACAATTTTTCGGGTTTATACGAATGAAAATTTGCATGAATTTCTGTTTCCGAAACCGAAAATTGCTGTCGAATACGAAACTAGGGTTCCAAAAGTGTTCAGGGTGCGATGCGAGGCTTACAAAGAAAAGGACCATAAATGCAGGTGGTTCTTTGAGCAATTTCTGGGACCTTTCCAACTGGAATTAGCACATGAATACAGAATACCAATTTAATAGGAAATAAAATCCAACTTGCCTATGAAAAAGAACACTTTCACAATATACCTTATGTGTATCTGGATATTTGCTATACAATATAAATGATAATCCCTCATGGGGCCCAAGAAGCTTATAGAAATGGAGCTAAGGGTGAGGCTGGCTATGGCTACCGAATTATTTCTATTTCCTTTATTTCTAATGGGGAAATTTGATTTCAACTACGAAATTTTGGACTACAAACCGTTTTTTTTGGAACCACCCAGTAGGTACATACAACCTCACTGTCATTACCAAATGCATGTATGATGTACTTAAAACTGTTGCAAATAATGTAGACAATTTAAAATTCTACTTCTCTCCATTGAATGCTTAATACAGAATAAATTGTCAGTATATAATTCCAATAAGCAAACCTTGTGAATAACATTTGCAAGTGATTTACCGGGCAAGAATCTCTTCATTTCGTACTAAAAAGTCGCTTTGCTTGTTGTTGAGCACAAAACTCGCTAATTACGTCTTATGATGAGAGGTGTAATTATTTCGCAACTGCAAGAGCGGAGCATGAATGTCTTCATTTTGAAAATTGCGACCCTGACGCCAATTACTGTAGCGACAAATTGATCAATTTTCCCCACCACTAACTTTCCTAATGGTGTCTCCATAAATTGCTCAATCTTTAGCTCCCACAATTACAAAAGTCATGTGGCGCCACACTGCGTTCCAAAACAAAAATGACACATTCCCAAGAAATTTATAACTCTACATTAATATACGATCACGTTTCACGATCCAATATGTCACCATCACAATGAATCATTACCACAAATCAACTGTTCACAAACACCTTGAAAATTTTGAATGGGAATTTCAAGTTTAATGTAGGCATGTGCATAATATATCCAATAAGCAATTTCCGAGAAATATAATTCGTTTAAACGATCTGTCCTAGTTACAATTTGAGTTATATCCTGAAGTCATGCAATTAACCTTCATTTTAATCTGAAAGAAATTAATGTTGAATTATAGCCTCGCATTAGTATAACATCAAGCGAAAATAAGTTAACTAGTCTTATCTGAATATTAAAATCATGCCACACACACATATACTAGCAGGCGATATACAGAATACTAAACAGTTTCCAGATTAAACAAGGTGAGCGCTCAGGAAATTTATGTCTCCTGTACAATATAACCAAATTTACAGCTCTGCATTTTGGCTATTAAACCCCCCCGAAAATGAGGATTGGGATGCACCATTGTTCGCTATATAGCAGTGGGTTGCGAGTGCATAGATATAGAGAAATTGCGCCACTCATTATCCCATTAGTGTTAGTGTAGTGACCGAAATCCGTACACCATCAATGGCCTCTAACACAAGATTATATGGCCCATCCGGTGCACCATACTCAGTAGTTCCGTGTCTTGAGTAACTGTCACGCATACACTAACATGACATCAATCCCACCTCTCTCTCTCTCCCTCTCTTTGCACAATTCAAACACGTCGACGAAATATAAACAGAACACTCAGAGTCAAATTATTAAAATGCATGCCAGCTGGCCCATTCCTTTTATACTATCTCCTATTGCCAAATGACGATATTAGCACAGTTACTTCGAGAACATGGCCAGAGCTAATTTCCCAACCAACTAGCTGTTCTGAAATGCACATAATAAAAGTAAATACAGGGTGCCCCAAAATAATGTATCGATTTTTCACGAATTCAATTTATTGCAAATAATTCATCATAATCAACAAATAATGTAGAAATCTAAGAAACTGGAGCACCTTCCTTGTCAATGCATTGTTGTAGGCTTCAATGCATTGTTGTAGGCTCCAATACCTACACAGAAAGACAGACCCGACACATTTCTATAGGGATTTCCATGAACACCTCTCGAGGAGAGTTTTCGGACTAGATTTTTTAAATATCCCCGGAGCCAGGAGTCGGGTGGGGGTCAAGTCTGGTGACCTCGGTGGCCAAGCAACAGGTCCCCCTCGTCCAATCCACTGGTCCTCATAAACGTCATAAAAATGAATTCTAGAAAAAT